>CH002274.1:164513-180174 GCA_000149265.1 Ciona savignyi
GCCCTTTTTAACTAAACCCCTTACAACTTATTCCCTCACAACTTAACCCCTGTTAACTGAACCTTGTATTACTGCTGTTTAAATGTGGTAAACCCAAAGAGTCGTAACATTTTTTATACTAATGATGGAAACAAACTTAGAACGTCAAACTTTATTAATATTCAATTTGGGATATGACGACGTCACCGGCTTTAAATTTTTCAAGGGTTCAGTCGACAGGGGTTTAGTTGTAAAGGAGTTCAGTTGAAAGTGGTTAAGTTGTAAGGGGGTTCAGTTAAAAGGGGTTTATGTGTAAGGGGTTCAGTTATAAAGGAGTTTAGTTGAAAGTTGGTAAAAGAGTTCAGTTGTAAGGGGTTTAGTTTTAAAAGGGTTCAGTTGTAAGGGGTTTATGTGTAGGGGTTCAGTTGAAAAGGGTTCGGTTGTAAAGGGATTCAGTTGAAAGGGGTTCAGTTGTAAAGGGGTTATTTAAAAGGGGTTCAGTTGTAAAGGGGTTCAGTTGTAAGGGGTTCTGTTGTAAAAGGGTTCAGTTGTAGGGGTTCAGTTGTAAGAGGTTTAGTTGATTGATCACCATGTAGAACAATATCCGAACGAACTTCGCCAGTTGGAAAATTTTGAAATCGATTATGCGATGAGTAAGTTGCCAATTCTATATTTAGACTAATCTATAAAGCGATGAAACATAGTGGCATAGTGACACTAGTGTTAATTTGGCTTAAACAATCGTCAAACTACCTCGTGGTGCCCGCAATCAAGTTACCGAAGCTATTGCATTGCGTTGTAAATGTTTAAAAACTTTTCGTCAATTCGGTAGAAACCAATAACGCAGTGTTTTAAGGAAATGTCTGCTAATTGACTTGACCAACACTCCAACTAAACAGAGGTTTCTATTCTAACAGCGTTTGTTTGCTAATTAATGGCAACGACGACAGTTTTATTGTGGATATTCATGATCCTATTAATCCTCCTTGGCGTCGTTATACGCTATGCAAAGTGGGCGGTCAATCTTTACATGAGCAAACTTATTTGCAAATTTTGTAATTTTACACAATTGGTAAAAATGAAACCGCCAGCACAACAATCGGCAAAGAAACCAATGCAAAAGTTTGATCGAAATGTTAGCGTAAGTTAATATGATATTATATTTAAGTTTATTCCCGTAAACGGGAAAACGCAAGGGCGTGAACACACGTGCAATCGTCAGATCACCTTAAGAGCATCGTCGGGAGCTATTGTAGTGCCAAATAAAAATTATATCTTTGTGTTGCTGATATTTTTGTAGCAGGTCAACCATATTGTATTCCGAGATGATATAGTGTTATATATTTCAGTCTATACAAACCGAAAATATGTTAATAAATATGAATACCTGTTTACCTAGAACATGACATTAATTGACGAATCACCATATCTAATCTACGTGGCGTAATAAGTTAGTGAATGTGGGTATAAAATGCGTTTGCATCTCATCATTTAGCTAAAATTACTTACATATGCATATGTTGCCAAATTATGGTAATTTCACACCCTGGCCGGGTTTCAGTCTCCGCATACGTTATTGAACCCACAAGCAGATTTGGCCAATCTGTCAAATAAGTTGGGACTGGATATCACTTTACTGGTAGTAGTAAAAATTGTATTCTTAAGAGTTGATTAAGATTTCGCTTAATTTCTTGCTCAAGGACAGTTTGCGTGGCATAACCACTCAAATACCGACCCGACGGACTAAAAATGATCTAACAAGCCGGACTAATATTTGTAATGAAATACCCTCACAGTATCGATTACTTAACATTCGACAACGTGTGGAAAATAAATAACGCACACAAATTATACAAAAAAACTTTTGTTGTTCCCTGAACATTTTATGCTTGTCGGTCAGTGAGAGGTACGCCCGGTCTGTTGTCTTTCTATCTTGATGTTTACTCTTTTTGATCCGACCGATTACCTCAGTGGGTTTTTGCGTCGCGTTTCAGCCAAAGGGTTTTAGCTTTGAACCTGGTCGCTAGCTAGTCGGTCCTGGGGACATACACTGAACGGTCTGAAACTAGTAAAGTAACGGGTTCTAGCAACTTGAAGGAACGTCTGTATTATACACAACACATTGCAATAGATCCGGTATCCATATATTGGGCGTGAGAGAATCTAACGATTGCTCGTTTGTTAACCCCTTTAATTTTCCAATTCTTGGGAATAACCACGAATATCCTATCCTTATTTTAAGTTTTGGATGGATCCTCGAGCACATATTCAGCGATAGCTTTTAATCGATTGGTCTGGTGTCGCAAACAATTTTAATCCAGCACTGGGTCACGCCACTACATCAGGAATTGCCATTACATAGAATAACTAATCACGCAGAATTATAACCATCAAATGTATTTGAAAAAATGGAACATATACAGAAACGAATCAGTATTTTAGGAAAGCTTGCAAAACCTCTTATACCTAGTAAAGGAATCGGTCTGCATGAGGTTAAATATGTGGGTTTGAGCTACATCGAAAGTCGCATAACTTGGGGTTGCGATCTTGGACCAGGTAAGTTCCTTTGTCCGCGAATCCAAGTTCACCTGAATAGGGACTCGTTAGGTAATACATAGATATAGTATATATGCAAGACTTGAATATCCGAACACGCCTACAAAGTGAGATCATGTAGGGCCTAGCCTAATGGTTAACGGGAGTGATACATGTACAAACTATAAAAAAAAGTCTTAGAAACGGGCACATCGTTGGTTTGTACCTTATACGTTTTCAAAATAAAAACTTTCTTAGTGACGAGCTTCATTAGTTTAAAACTTTGGCCGAATAATAAAACAACTCGTAAACTTTATTGTTTTAAAATTTGAACCAATTATAGTGTTATATAAAAGTCTTACTTTATAACTAAAGTATATAATAGATAATTAAAATAAGGACTTTATGTAAATATAATGCAATTCTACCATCCATTAGACTAATCTGTTTGACCTTCTAAAGTAAAATGAATTTGCTTCAATTAAAAGACAAACCTGCTTATCAGCACCAGGAGCGAGGTACTCGACGTATATTTGGTTCGCCACCTTTTTCAGTTTGCAAGGTTTTAGAGATTTATATTCTTCACATTCAAGCCAGAAATCGAGATTTTCTGAACTGAATTCACTGACCAGGAACTCTCTGAATGAAGTAGTGCTGGCTGGAATACAAAGACCGTTATGATCATATGTATAAGAGCAGATGGGTATAAGCTTCGTCACTTTTTCGATTGCAGAGTAACGGTTGTGTGGCCTAAAAGTTAATAAGGCCAATTAGCAATTTTATATTGAAAACGGCCTCACAGACGAGCCCATAATGGATTCTAAATACCGGTAAAACAACCCGTGATAAAAGTTATATCGTTTAAAATATGCGTAGTGCTGCAATTATACATGCAGCTGTTAGAATTGTTAAATTGTAAATACGACCAATAGATAAATCCAATAACCTCACAAGTCGAACCACCCACCTTTATTTGACAGAACATCTTCTAATGTTGTCGGTTTTACATTACTTTCACTCCGAATATTTCTGTAAATTAAGGACCAGTTTAAGTTAACTTAACAGTTGTGTGAAAATACATTTAGTTTATAATTTTAATTCGATTGGTTTAAAATAAATGTTCTCTTTGGAAACGTATAACTGAAAAATACACGAGCGGGGTTGAAATCGAACACGGGATCACCAGGTTCCCACCAACCTGATCAATGTAACGAGCTACTTACTTCTTGTGCTTCCTCATGCTTATACTTCTACGGAAACGAGATTTATTAATCGCTTTTCCTTGAATCGAAGTTCGCCGGTGGAAGTTTTCTTTTTTTAATGATTTCGCATTCTTCTCTGATTCGGGGATTCTTCGTTGTTGAAACCACGTCATCAAATTTGACCTGCGAAGAAATTAAACTTTTTTATTTTAAAATTTGTTTTGTTTTTACCATGAGTCGACAATGCACATATTTAATTATTCAACAAATGCGCTGGGTTACTTACAAAGCGTTCGATTTTGAATTTCTTTCATTATCGTTCCACGTATTACGTTCAACCTTTGATTGAATCGGCGATTCGAAGTCAACTTTTTCTTTAAACTGCATCAAACTGTCCAATGACAAGCGTCTGCTTAGCGGTCGTTTAATTTGATTCTCGGACATTTTAACGTCACTTTTATCTACGTCACTTCCCAGGTGGAATTTATTCGTCGTCATTGGTGTATCGGGATCGCTGTTACTGTGGTAACCTTCTGACGATGTCGAACTATTGACGTCATGTTTGGCGTCGACGGTTCTTGATGACGATTGTCCTTTGAAATCCGGAGTTGAACAAACTTGTTCCAGAACCGAATAACTTAGCCAAGATGTCATGATATCTTCCGGGGTGTAGTACTTGGGTCGTAAGTGCTTGCGACCTGTAGGTGTTATCGCAGTGTGCGTTGCAGTGCTCGATCCGGCACCAGAAGCAGATATGTTTGAACTTCTTACAACCTCCTTTGCTCGTCGCTCAACTGCAAGTCTGATCCTTGGTCGGACTATAACAGGTGACGGAAGGATTTCTTTCGACGGTGATGTGAGAAAATCAAGGTTTTTGTTCAACATATCTTGTTCTAATCGATTGCCTTGATTTCTATCGCGTCTTAGTTGGTTGTTTGGATTTATTTCAGTCTGTAATTTAATTTTTAATAGTTAGATAGCTGCTATAAAAGAAAGATTTTGTAATTGAATTAAAGCGAAAGTACCAATTCTAATCGTAGAAGTTATAGAGGAATATTTTATTTTCAATGCTTGGAGAATAGACCCAACAATCACCCAATTTATTCATTTTGCCGATTCTTTGTTAATTGTATTTTAATTAGGATAGGATATACCATTTGTTTTTTTTTATTAAAACTTGCATCTGAATACTTTCTAGTTTATTTCAAAAAACAGCCTTAGTAAGGTTTTCCTTATCTTATTAAAAAGCTTTTCTCTCAATGGAGCCAACTCAAAGCGACCTTGAGTAAGCCTAACAAGCAAGATAGCAACTGACAATTCGCTACAGTCGTGACGTATCTTATACTGATCATAGTTTTCCACTTGGCCTACTTTAATTACAATCTGCTTACAGAAGGTAGTCCGCATGTCAACAATCCTTTGTGTTTTTGCACCACAGTATTTACCGAGCAAACGGTAACACGAAAGACAATTATCTGAAATCCTAACCTTTGTCGTCCTATCCCAACCAGTACAAAATGACATCTCCTACAGACCTACACAATCAGGGACACATGGCTTTATATAACAAAGCACAGATGTCAGGTTCAAATGTGAAAACGAACATTGCAATCGATAATTTAAGACACCTGTTCAAAACCAAGCTGCGCTAGCCTGTTTTACCCGTCGCAGCTGATTCAATATGTTAACAAGTTATTTGTAAATTACTTCGAGTTTATCTTTTTACACAAGGTAACAACCACAAAAATCGACTATATTATCTTGCGTGAGGGTGTGTGGTGTTTTAACCAAACACGAGCTTTCCTATGATGATAATGTAAGAAGCGTAACTGGTAGGTATGACATAGGATAGGATATTCATGTTTATCCCCGTGAATGGGAAAACCCCAGGGGTTATCACACGGGCAATCGTCAGATCACCTCGCGCCCATCGTCGGGTTACCGGAGCTATTGCAGTGTGTTGTATATAATAGACACGTTCCTTCAATTTGGTAGAACCCATTAATCCGCTGGGTTCAGGCAATGTCCGTAAAGTGCCTTGCCCAAGGACACAACCGACTAACTAGAGACCAGTTTCGCACATGCAACCTTTCGATTGAAAGGCGACGCACTTAACCGCTAGACCATCGGGCCGGTAAATGACAATCAACTTAACTATATATATTGGTGTTGATTCTGACCTTTTTGATCGGAGTTTCGTATAAATTGTCTAGTTGTTTCATCGAATTGCGGTGAGTTTGATCCGATACCCAGTTTGGCATCCTGCAGAGTTTTTCGGTATGGTATCGCTTTGTTTCTGGGATTAACAATTTGTGATGCGGTTTAGAATCTAGTTGTTGTGTGTTGTAAGTTATTTATGGACTAATGGCCATCATTGCTATTATAGCGTCAAAACCTTGGAGCTTATTGTCGGAAATTAGAAGATTGCATCGTTATTATTCCCATGTCTCGCTCACCTGGTCCCGATCTCACGTTCTTCTTTCTTCCGAGCTGATTGTTAAGAAGCTTATACCACCCGCATATTACCTGTATAACACGTCATCTCACATCATAAAACATAAATCATTTCGTAATATATATAGCAGGTTTCATTACCTATATGCGACAACAAAATAGCGGGATATTTAATTAATTAAGGTTTCTTTGTAATCAATCAATATAAATAAAAAATGTAAAATACGTAAAACCGTCAGAATTCAATTTCTTTGAATAAAAATAGGAGTAATCAAGGCGTAGAAATTATTTAAAAAAGAAAAAAAACTACAGCGGTTAGAACACGCAAAACATTACAAAGTGTTTTAAATATTTTTTAAAATAATTTTTTGTTCCGGTTATATCAATACGTATCCTCTTACCTGTGCGACCTTAAGTTCTTCGCAGCTGTAGGTGGTCGAACCAATTTGTTGGTTGTTCCCCCAAACCGATACCACGATTCTTTGTTTTACTTGCGGTCGCTTGCCTACGCGACTGCGTGGAAAAAAGTAAATGATAACTAGAGAGTGTCAACCACGTGTTTTAAAACCACTATTTGTAAAACACATTTTGTATGATATATATATATATATATATATTTATATATATGCGAGCAGGGTCCCTAACCACAATTTGTATTTTATACACCGGGTTAGTAGTTTGTTTCTGCAAGCATAAACGCATGGGTCCCTGAGGTAACAATCCGATCTTGTTATTAATGTTCATTACACAATATATGTTATTGTCAGATATGTGCACGTCAGATCCATGTTATGTAACATTCCTGAAAGTTCTAACCGGACTGTCATAGTTTTGTTTCTGCAAGCATAAACGCATGGGTCCCATAGTTATTAAACCAAACTTCTTTTCCATGTGTAGTTAAAAAAATAATAAGCGTGTTAGATTTACGAACATTTTACCACAAATGTTTTAAATTTAAGCCTCTTGTCATGCGCTTTGGTAAAGGGAAGGTAAATTCCCAAAACAGCCCGATTGAGATTTTCATTATTTCGGGGAATTTTCCTGGGTTTAGTACATAAATTTCTGCTTAACATATCTAAGTTATGTTATCTAAGTTAGATGTTTAGATAATTTAACAAACAGTTTTAATCCGCTTTGGCGACTCCTTGTTGGAGATTTCGGAGCGATATAGCATGCCTGTTATTACAATCATGGTTTAAAAACAAATCATAATTTTTAGGGTATTTCCCTATGTTCCCTTTTTCTTTTTGCTCAATGGTACAAAGGCGGATAGAGAACTAACATTTTGGCCGTTCAAGCGCTATGCCCCAAAAAGCTAATTTAAAAAATTCCGATTTGTTTTTCACCTCCCAGGGGAATTCCCCTGGGTATATTACCCAAACTTTTGGTTTCTGCATATCTAGACCATGGTGTCTAACAAATAACAAAGTTTCATTTTTATTCCATTACCCCTTCTGGTAGATGTCGGTGCCACAACCCATGCCTGTCACAATCATGATTTAAAAACAAAATAAATCTTTTTTTAGGGTATTTCTCTAGGTAATTATTTTAATTCTTCTAAGTGTTATATCATTGGCTAATGCACTTACAGTTTGCCAAATTTAAATGAAATTGGAGTAGCCGTTTAAGCGCTCTGCCCAAAAAAGCTATTTTTTAAAAAAAAAACACTGTTTTGGTTTTTCATCTTCCAGGGGAATTCCCCTGGGTATATTCCGCAAAATTTTGGTTTCTGCACATCTAGACCATGTGGTCCAACGAACGACAAAGTTTTATTGCAATTCCATTACCCTTCTGGTAGATGTTGTTGCCACAAGCCATGCCTGCCAAGCGTTTGACGAAAAAAAAGAAAAAAAAAAAAAAAAACGGACAAAAACAATATGTGTCCCATTTTTCCAAATGGGACCCATAACAATGCACGTCTCGTGCCAACAGTCGCGATAAATACGTAACCACTTAATTTGAATCCCTTGAATTATCCAAGATATTACAGCATACCGCAGGTTGGTTGTCGACCGATCGTCGTTATCATGCGCACAATACGCAATGAATTTTAAAGGTCGTGTGCTCGAAACGTGCCCGTTAAATATACCAACATACATATATACAAAAAAACGATCTTAGTAACGAGCCGTCACAACGACACCGGTCAAAAAATAAACACGAAACCGATACACGTGCCGATACACGTGCCGATACAGGTTTTATAACCGATACATACTTACATAGTTATTACTTCGTGAGTCGCAACATAACGTGAAGTCACGTGTATCTTATTACTTTCGTGGCTTCCCACTTTACCGGGTGTCACGTGCACCTGGGAATAGAAAGTTTTTTATTCTCCAAGTAATAACAATCATGAATCACCTCTCATCGCTTTCGTGATGCTGCTTGTCTTGTATGATTTTTGAAACAAATTACATTTCGAAGGATATTTCTCCTTTTATTCCAGTCCGCTGTACTTTTTCGCACTTTCCTGCTGCAAGGTATTACAATAGAACCAACACAAACAATGAAACCCGCGAGTAAAGCTGTGATAAGTTGAGTGATAATCTTCCAAAACTAGAAACTTTAATCCCTTTGTGTTTAATTTATCGACTCAATTTAAATTAAGAAAGCAATAATCGCGAAATTAAATTATTTCTCAGTATACAATACAAACACAACCATAACTTTGAAGCAGAAAAATTTCATTTGAAATTTAAAAAAAATTCCGTGTACTTTCAACATAGCCCGTTGTCCACAAAGAGTTTCCTGAACTTCTTCTGCCTTTCGGTAACCCAAACTTAGACCTCGATTAAGCCTATCGAACAACACAGCCAAATATTTTGGACTTTACTGCTTTGTCAGCCGAGGTATTTTATTGTGCGCGCGACGCATTTTTCATATTGCAGATTGTTAAAACGGTTTTTTATGCGAGTCTTGCTTCCGATTTTCCTTATATGGGTAGGGGTGCCTCTAAATACTACAGGACCGCTTGGAGCGCTTGGATCGCTTGGATCACTTAGATTGCTATGGAAAGTAATTCTAACCCTGTCCCAAACACTAATCTCAACCCCAGAACTAACTTTAACCCCAACCCTAACATTAATATCATGACTTTTGTAATTACTAAGTATAGTAAGCGATCCAAGCGATCCAAGCGATTTAAGCGCTCCATGCGCTCCAAGCGGTTCAAGCGCTCCTGTAGTATTTAGAGGTACCGTATGGGTAGCGGTCTACTCTATCATTTGCCCAGCTTTTCGCCTATGGATTTGTGCGCATTTTCTCGGCATTCGAGGTAACTGCTGATCGGTTTACCGTTTAACGAAATGGGCAGAGAAAAAATTCTACTGTGCTTTCGTGTAATTAAAAATAAAATCACCCTTTCGTGACGGAGCTCTGATTTGTGGATACAACTTTCAATTGCCAGGGAACTTCGGGTCAGATCTAGTGCTAGTCGTAGGCACTAAACGAGCCCCAATTCTACCCATATTAACGGTTAGAAACGAAAACTTTCCCAAAAACGAAAATCGTTTCTTAGAAACGAAATGAGAAACAAAAAATTGTAAATGCATGTAAAAGGATAGGCGCTTCCATTGCCAAATAAACCCAAAGCGCCACAGAGGATTAATAGCTTTATGATTATCCATAATAAAACTGTCGTTGTTGCCATCTGCACATTAACCGTGGATGCCAACTCGTTGCTTTAATCCTGAATGGACGTAGTAATCCCATCTGATATTGAAAAAGCGAAACATTCATCTTGTGGCTTTAATTAACATATGGACGCTTTAATTGAAACGTGTAATAAATTACGGAAGACGGGCATGAAACCACAGTTGATGGGTGACGTAGGTTAGCTTAATTAGCAAGGAGGCGATTTTAGAATAGAAACATCTGTTCAGTCGGAGTACTGGGTTAGGCAATTAACGGAGATTGCCTTAATCCAATGGGTTATTGTTTTTTTTTCGAAAATACGAAAAGTTTTAAATTATTTAAACGAAATGCAATAGTTTTTGACCAAGTAGAAGGCATTCAGGAACAATTAAAACACGACATTGGAGTAATGAGAAAAGGTAAAAATATTCCCACCCTATTGTACAAAGCCATACTTTTTAAAAAATTAAACAAAAGAGAATGGTATATGACTATAGTGAACTTTGTGAAGTGAAATGTTTATTGTTGGACTGCCCAGCATAATGGCTTGTTAAAGTAGCCACAAGCTGGTAGGTTACATGTTCAATCCAACGGTGGAACCTAACAAATGTGTGTAAAATGTATGGTCGTGTGGCCGAATGGTATAAGCGCGACCGATATATGTACCGACTCTTATGCAAAAACGGGTCTGTCATCATGGGTTCGAAACTAAGCTCGGCTAAAATTGTATAAAAGCAATGTAACAGTAGAGATATTTGTTCATTTAAACATGCGTGGTTGGCTGAGTGGTAGTGCATTGGGATGTCAGCCGAAAGATAGTGGGATCATACCCAACACCGTGCTTTAAAGGGGAACTGAAGTCAATTTTAAGAATATCTTAATAAATGGAAAAAAATACGCTGATTTCAAAAATCAAATCAGTTTTTTCCAATATTTTTTTGTTAAAGAGTTATGAGCAAATATGCATTTTATTTTATGTTAGGGGATTTCCCGTATTACGTCACTGACGTTGTTGAGATTTCGTGCCTATATGCGTTGTATACAATCATGTGCCAGTTTAGAGGTGAATTAGTAACAGAAGCGCCTGCAGGAGCGTTGTATTTTCGTTTTTTTATGGAGATTTAGCATAACACTTGTCATATAGCCTTACTGAACCAGTGTACATGGTGACAGAGCTTACTTTAAGCGCGGTCATTAAGGCCTGCACGGTTCTGGACCTAAGCTGAATGCTGAGGTATACAGATCTCGTAGTTAAATGACTTTAGAATAATAAGTCTTAGCAATTTATATCATAAATTATAGAAGTGAAGACAGAACAAGAAAACTAGAACAGGAGGCAGTAAACTGTAACTGCCAGTAATTTATAGAAATAAACCAGCCATCAATCAAAGACAGACTATGCGGTGGGAACAGCCTATTTCCTTCATGATTGTTGCTTTTCTATATATAGCTATAATCTGCAACGTAGACTAGCAATGTTATTATCAACCCCTAGGCTACAAACTGAGAGTGTGAGAGATTTGGTATACATATGTATAGAAGTTGTAACAATTTTTTTTTGTTTTCTTCATTTCTAGAATAAATTTAAGTTAATGTTGTAACACTAAAATGGATGACAGTTTTCAGCATTCTGGCATGGATGAAAGAAGTTTTATTGTACACAATAAAACAACACAAATTCAGTCATATGCGTTTGAACCAAGGAAAACGTCTAAAAGTATCTTTGAAGATGCAAGCCCCATAGAAGAAAATGTTTATTTAGAAACATTACCTATTGACATGACTTGGTGCCGTTGCAAAAACTGTATTCTTATGGACACACCGCAAGAATGTTTATGCTGCATGAATGTACATGCATTTGTGCACAAAATAACACCAGACTGGACTTGCATTACTAAAAGCCCTTATTTTTCAATTATCACTATGTTTAAAATCATATCACTATGTTTAAAATCATAATCAGAACTATTAAAAATTGTTGGAACTGTATTTTTTACCAAGCGGTTTGTTTTCATCATCTTGGCCACTCCATTGGAGTCAAATACTATTTTACTATGATAATCCTTGTCACAAAAATGTGCTCTACACACTGCAGTTCTTTTTCCAGGTAGTTTATAATGCTTGCATTGTTGTATCCATTGCTTCATCTGTTTTTTGTCGCTGTGAGGAAATCGATGGAAGTGCACAGGTGGATTGGAATTTCGTGTGCATTAATAGAAATTTATACATCCCAGAGCAAAACAATATCCTCTAATCACTCTTCTTTCCTTCTCAATAGCTTCCTTTACTTTGTAAACTTTAGGCATTTTACAACATCTAATAAAAAGAACTGAATTGGAAAAGTGGTATATTCTTATTAACTTATTTGGGTAGTTAAGTAGAGGTTTATTATATATATTCTTCACTTACATATCTAAGTGCTTGTTGTGTACTTATTGTCGGACTACACAATGGCTATTGTGGACTAACTGGTTTATGCAATAAGTGGTATTCTTAACCAGTAGGCTAATGCTCAGTTTCAATAACAGCAGACATTAAATGCACCACATACACAACAGCAGACATTAAATGCACCACATACACAGCAGCAAAACATTATACAAACAGCCAAGGTAAACCATGAAAGAAATAGGCTGTTCCCACCGCATAGTTTAGCCTTTGCTTGATAGCTGGTTTATTTCTATAAATTGCTGGCAGTTACAGTTTAATGTATTCTGTTCTAGTTTTATTTTGTTCTGTCTTCACTTTAGAATCTAAAGTCATTTAAATACGAGAAATGTATACCTTAGCAATTAGCTTAGGTCCAGGACCGTGCAGGTCTAAATGACCGGTTAAGGTAAGCTGTCACGCGCGTACATTGGTTCAGTAAGGCTATATGACAAGTGTTATGCTAAGTCTCCATAAAAAAACAAAAATACAACGCTCCTGCAGGCGCTTCTGTTACTAACTCACCTCTAAACTGGTACATGATTGTATACAACGCATATAGGCACGAAATCTCAACAACGTCAGTGACGTAATACGGTAAATCCCCTAACATAAAATGAAATGCAAATCTGCTCATAACTTTTTAACAAAAAAAAATTGGAAAAAACTGATTTGATTTTTGAAATCAGCGTATTTTTTTCCATTTATTAAGATATTCTTAAAATTGACTTCAGTTCCCCTTTAAGCTTCTAGCGGATAAATTGTGAACTGTGGCACGGAACTTTGCAGACATTGCTTAAACACTATAGACTAATGGGGTTTTCCATTGTAAGTAGCATACTGCAATAGCTCCGTTAAAACCGCCGTTTCCAATTTAATGATCACAATTCTTTCAGAGGCCAAAATTATTTTATGTTAGAATGGCGGACCACGGACCGCCAGACTGATTTGTATTGGTAGGTGAAGTCGGTGGCTGGAAAACAAAATTCACGGTGAGCCAGTCAGAACTCATTGAATCTGGTCAATGAGAAATTATCCGGCACAAATATTCAGTTCAAATATACCATTTAATCTTATATTTGTTAGGATGACTTACTTTTTCGTTGTCATTTTTTTATTTAACCTATATAGTTCAGTTGCTTTGAATTGTCATTTGTATAAAAATATATTATAATTCTTGATTTGAAAAGAATGATAAGTTTAAATGTCAGCTTTTATTGTTAATAAATATATGCTTCTACGTAAGGTGTGCTAATACAGAAAAGGGAATTTTATTTTGGCCAGAAACGTGGATCAATATTTCACCTTTTTTGTCATTTATTCTCCTTTTACCTTTAACATACAATTTTTGCATTTGTTTACTGTAAACTCACATTATCGATCAGTTAACACTCGATTATTACTTGTGTGGCAAATAAATAACGAACACAAAATATAAAACACTTTTGTTGTTCCTTGTAAATTTCATGCTAGTCGGCCAGCTAGCTCAGTGCTTCGCAACCTTTTTACACTCGAGGCACATTTATAAACTTACTAAATTTGATGTCACATTGCTGTCAAAAATGTTAATGACCCTAAAATTTAATAATACCCAGTATCATTTAATTCATTTTTACATAAACTTACTAAATTGGATAAGATATTTTTATAAACTTAATAAAAACTTCATAAGATATTTGCGCTTGTTTTAATGAACATAATCGCTGATTCGTACTTTTTTAACGAGCAACTCGAAGTTCTTTATCAAGTTTGTACGACAGATAAGTTTAGTGCGTCGCCTTTCAGCCGAAAGGTTGCAGCCCTGAAACTGGTCGCAAGCTAGTCGGTTGTGTTCTTGGGCAAGGTGCTTAACGGACATTACCTGTACCCAGCGGACTAATGGGTTCTACTAAATTGAAGAAACGTGTGAATCATACACAACATACTAAAATAGCTCAGTTAATCCGACAATGGGCAAGAGGTAATCTGACGACTGCCCGTGTTTTAACCCGCTGGTTATCCCATTCAGGGGGATAAACATGAATATCCTATACACCTTAAAATATAAAAACCCTTGTTGTTACTTGTGAATTTCATGCGAGCCGGTCAGCTCGGGGGTACGCCTGGTCTGCTGTTTTCTTAACTTGATGTTAATTTTTTTTGACGGATTACCTCAGTATGGGTTAGTGCGTTTTAGACGAAGGGTTACTGGGTAGTCGGTTATGTCCTGGCGCAAGGCACTTAACGGACATTGTCTGAAACTAGTAAATTGATGGGTTTACAACTTGAAGGAACGTCTGTATTAGATACAACACACTGCAATAGCTCCTGTTACCCGACGGTGGGCGCAATGTGATCAGACGATTGCCCGTGTGTTAACCACATGGATTTTCACATTCACGGGAATACACATGAATATACTATCCTTATTTGATGGCAGGATTCTCGAGCCCGTATTCAGCGATAGATTTTTGTCGATTGTTCTGGTGTCGCAAGCAATTTTAATCCACTGGGTCAAACCACTGCACCAGAAATTGCCATTAGACAGAATAACTAATCACGCAGAATTATAACCATCAAATGTATTTATTAAAAAATGGAACATATACTAAAAACAAATCAGTATTTTAAGAAAGCTTGCAAAATCTCTTATACCTAGTAAAGGAATCGGTCTGCATGAGGTTAAATATGTGGGTTTGAGCTACATCAAAAGTCGCATAACTTGGGGTTGCGATCTTGGACCAGGTAAGTTCCTTTGTTCGCGAATCCAAGTTTACCTGGAGAGGGACTCGTTAGATAATTCATAGAAATAGCATATATGCAAGATTTCAATTGCCAAACACGCCTAAAAAGTAAGATCATTTAGTCGAATGGTTAACGCGAGTGTTACATGTACTACCATCCACCAGACTAATCTGCGAGACCTTAAAGTAAAGTGGATTTGTTTACTTATAAAGACAAACCTGCTTATCAGCACCAGGGGCGAGGTACTCGACGTATATTTGGTTCGCCACCTTTTTCAGTTTGCAAGGTTTTAGAGATTTATATTCTTCACATTCAAGCCAGAAATCGAGATTTTCTGAACTAAATTCACTGACCAGGAACTCTCTGAATGAAGTGGTGCTAGCTGGAATACAAAGACAAGGTTAGATTTGGGTATGTATACGAGCAGATGGGTATTAGCTTCGTCAATTTTTCGATTACAGAATAACGATTGTGCGGCCTAAAAGTTGATGAGCCCAATTTACAATTTTATATTAAAACGGCCTTACCGACCAGCACATAATGGATTCAAAATACGAACCTGTAATAAAAGTGACATCTTTCAAAATATATGTATTGCTGCATTTATACATGCAGCTGTTGAAATAGTTAAATTGTAAATACGACCAATAGATAAATCCAATAACCACACAAGTCGAACCACCCACTTTATTTGACAGAACATC
>CH002274.1:180274-192552 GCA_000149265.1 Ciona savignyi
TTGTCGGTTTTACATTACTTTCACTCCGGTTATTTCTGTGAATTGAAGACCAGTTTAAGATGTGTTAATATATATACATTTAGTTTATAATTTTAATTGGTTTAAAACAAAAACTTTCTTTGGAAACGTATAACTGAAAAATACTCAAGCGGGGTAGAAATCGAACACGGGATCACCAGGTTCCCACCAACATGATCAATGTAACGAGCTACTTACTTCTTGTGCTTCCTCATGCTTAAACTTCTACGGAAACGAGATTTATTAAAGGTTTTTCCTTGAATCGAAGTTC
Organism: Ciona savignyi; assembly: GCA_000149265.1. Lineage (NCBI taxonomy): Eukaryota > Metazoa > Chordata > Ascidiacea > Phlebobranchia > Cionidae > Ciona > Ciona savignyi. Next base: position 180,564 of record CH002274.1, read on the forward strand.
GCCGGTGAAAGTTTTCTTTTTTTAATGATTTCGCATTCTTCTCTGATTCGGGGATTTTTCGTTGTTGAAACCACGTCATCAAATTTGTCCTACGAAGAAATTAAACTTTTTATTTAAATGTTTTTTGGGGTGTTTAAACTGTTAAAAAACTCAACAGTGAGTCGACATGACACATATTTATTGTGGCTTGGATACTTACAAAGCGTTCGATTTTGAGTTTCTTTCACTATCGTTCCACGTATTACGTTGAACCTTTAATTGAACCGGTGATTCGAAGTCAACTTTTTCTTTAAACTGCATCAAACTGTCCAATGACAAGCGTCTGCTTAGCGTTCGTTTCATTTGATTCTCGGACATTGTAACGTTACTTTTATCTACGTCACTTCCCAGGTGGAATTTATTCGTCGCCATTGGTGTATCGGGATCGCTGTTACTGTGGTAACCTTCTGACGATGTCGAACTATTGACGTCATGTTTGACGTCGACGGTTCTTGATGACGATTGTCCTTTAAAATCCGGAGTTGAACAAACTTGTTCCAGAATCGAATAACTCAGTCGAGATGTCATGATATCTTCCGGGGTGTAGTACTTGGGTCGTAAGTGCTTGCGACCTGTCGGTGTTATCGCAGTGTGCGTTGCAGTGCTCGCTCCGGCACCAGAAGCAGATATGTTCGAACTTCTTACAACCTCCTTTGCTCGTCGCTCAACTGCAAGTCTGATCCTTGGTCGGACTATAACAGGTGACGGAAGGATTTCTTTCGACGGTGATGTTAGAAAATCAAAGTTATTTTTCAACATATTTTGTTCTAATCGACTGTCTTGCTTTCTATCGCGGCTTAGTTGATTGATTGAATTTATTTCAACCTGTAATGTTATATTTATTAATTAGACAGGTGGTAACAAAGAAAGCATTTGTAATTGAGTTTGTAAGAAATTTACAATTCTAATCATAGAACTTCTTGAGCAGTATTTTATTTTCAATGCTTGAAGGCCAGACCCAAAAAGCACTCAATTTATCAATTTTGCCTATTCTTTGTTAAGTGTATTTTAATAAGGAAATACTATTTTTTTAAAACTTCCATCTGATTACTTTCTAGTTTGTTTCTAAAAACAGCGCTATATATAGTAACGAATTTCTTATCTTATTAAAAAGCAAAACTTTTCTCTCTGGTGAAGCCAACTCAAAGCGACCTTGAACATACCTGACAGGCAAGATAGCAACTGACAATTCGCTACAGTCGGGACGTATCTTATATTGATCATAGTTTTCCACTTGGCCGACTTTAATTACAATCTGCTTACATAAGGTAGTCCGAATGTCAACAAAAATCCTTTGTGTTTTTGCACCACAGTATTTACCGAGCAAACGGTAGCACGAAAGACAATTATCTGAAATCCTAACCTTTGTCTTCCTATCCCAACCAGTACAAAATGTCATCTCCTACACAATCAGACACACATGGCTTTATATAAAACAAAACAGATGTCAGGTTCAAATGTGAAAACGAACATTCCAATCGATAATTTAAGACACCTGTTCAAAACCAAGCTGCGCTAGCCTGTTTTACCCGTCGCAGCTGATTCAATATGTTAACAAGTTATTTGTAAATTACTTCGAGTTCTCTATTATCTTTTTACACAAGGTAACAACCACAAAAATCGACTATATTATCTTGCGTGAGGGTGTGTGGTGTTTTAACCAAACACCAGCTTTCCAACGATGATAATGCAAGAAGCGTAACTCAAAGGTATGCCAATTGACTTAACTATATATACTGCTGGTGATTCTGACCTTTTTGATCGGAGTTTCGTATAAATTGTCCAGTTGTTTCAACGAACTGTGGTGAGTTTGATCCGATACCCAGTTTGGCATCCTGCAGAGTTTTGCGTTGTGGTATCGATTTGTTTCTGGGATTAAGAATTTGTGATGCGGTTTAGAATCTAGTTGTTGTGTGTTGTAAGTTATTTATGGACGAATGGCTATCATTGCAATGAGAGCGCCACGATCTTGTCGCTAATTGTCGGAAATTAGACGATTGCATCGTTATTATTCCCATGTCTCGCTCACCTGGTCCCGATCTCACATTCTTCTTTCTTCCGAGCTGATTGTTAAGAAGCTTATACCACCCGCATATTACCTGTATAAAATGTCATCTCACATCATAAAGCATAAATCATTTCTTAATATAAATAGAAGGTTTCAAAAAAGAAAAAACTACAGCGTTTAGTACACGCAAAACATTATTATGTTTTTAAAATAATTTTACCCTTCGGTTATATCAATACGTATCCTCCTACCCTTGCGGCTTTAAGTTCCTCACAGCTGAAGCTGGTCGAACCAACGTGGTGGTTGTTCCCCCAAACCGATACCACGATTCTTTGTTTTACTTGCGGTCGCTTGCCTATGCGACTACGTGGAAAAAATAAATGATTACAATGCACGTCTCGTGCCAACAGTCGCGATAAATACGGACCAATTAATTTGAATCCCTAGAATTATCTAAGATATTACAGCATACTGTATGTTGGTATATTCGAGAGATCGTCGTTATCATGAGTACAATATGCAATGGATTTTTAAGGTCGTGTGGCCGAATGGTTAACGTGACCGATACATATACCGACTTACATACAAGAAATCGGTCTAAGCAACATCATCGGTAAAAAATAAACTCGAAACCGATACATGTACAGGTACAGGTTGTATATCACAACTGGCTCAGTGACGAGCCCAACGTGGGTTCGAAACTGGATTACAGTTAAAATAGGCAGTTCTCGTACAAGCTGCGACAATAATCACATCTACTTACATAGTTATTACTTCGTGAGTCTCAACATAACATGAAGTCACGTGTTTCTTATTACTTTCTTGGCTTCCCACTTTATCTGGTGTCACGTGTACCTGGGAATAGAAAGTTTATATTTTACGTTAAATAACTTTTAGCTGATATCATAGTGTTCTTTTATAAGCGACTAAAAATTATTTCGTAGACAAATGGTTAAGATACCAGGCGACCAATATAATATTTTCATTCTTTAAAAATATAATTTTCCAAAATATACCATGTCACCAATATATTATTTTCATTCTTTCTATTTATTTTAATTAACTCATCCCTACCTTTAACCCGAGATCTCCTGTCATATTTCTCACCCCCATCCATGTTATTGTCGCTTGGTTTCGTGACGCACATATTGCAAGCTCTATTTCACCTGGTAACGCATTTAAATGATTAAACTATTACACAATCATATGACGTTTTAGAAGACGTAATCTACGACGCACATATGGTCTTCAATCAGAAATTATGACATATTTTCCAGATAATACTCCAAGTAATAACAAATATTAATCACCTCTCATCGCTCCCGTGATGCTGCTTGTCTTGTATGATTTTTAAAACAAATTACATTTCGAAGGACATTTTACCTTTTTATTCCAGTCCGCTGTACTTTTTCGCACTTCCCTGCTGCAAGCTAGTACAATAGAACCAACACAAACAATAAAACCCGCGAGTAAAGCTGTGATAAGTTGGGTGATAATCTTCCAAAACTAGAAACTTTAATCCCTTTGTGTTTAATTTATCGACTTAATTTGAAATAAGAGAGCAATAATGGCGAAAATAATTTATTTCCCAGTATACAACGCAAACAAAAGCATAACTGTGTAGCAGAGAAATCTCATTTGAAATTAAAAAAAACTTTTTCCGTGGGTTTCGTGTGAAATTTTTTTTTATTTTTATACAGGCTCGTATGGCGGTTAAAATACCACGCGTAAACTAATATATTTACAGAGGCGTATGTTGGCGTTGGTTTTATCTTGGAGCAGAAGTTACTTGTGTGATTAGCAACTATAAACGGCAGATTGCATCTGCGAATTGAAATGATTATTAGGACAGGTGGGCATGGTAGTGGAGAAAAATGGAACTGGGTTGCAATAAACGACGAAGATTTTGTTTTCAGAAGTTTGTTTATCCCGACGTTTACAATTGTTACAGGATTTCTTTATGTTTCTCAGGACGCTGTCTTAACGGCCTACCGTCGGCCAATTACTAGGGCTTGATACGCTATAGCTTTAATATAATCACGATTATTTACCTACATAAAACTGACATTAAAGATCCGTAATAAAAACCGTCTTAATCGTTACAAAGCCAAGAGAGAACTGCTTTTTTGGTCAGCTAATTTGCAGACATCAGCACCACGAAAATTACACTGCACCTGGCGTTCATTACTTAATTACCCCGAGAGATGATAAAGCGTAAATGTCCAGAACAGAAATGTGGATAAAACGAGCTGAATGTGCATATGAATAAATTGAACAAATAACAAAGTATAAATTGGTGTATAAAAGTGTACAAAAACGTTTACAAAAGTGTATAAAACATAATGCAACAAACGAGCCGCTGTGCGCTTTACACCCCCGACCAAATTGTGACCCACTGGTGTGGGGCTTTCGCGGCGATTGTCAGTTTAAACGTTGTCGTGGGAGGTAACGGAGCTCAGTGCTCTTTCCTCACTGGGGTAATAAGTTGGTCGTCTTGTTCTGCTCCAAAGGCGACGTGAGTATTTCCATCTGCCACATTGGGGTTTAGCAGGTTCGCCTTTCTATTTCCTGTGGTTCCGTTTGTGGCCATCCTATACTCTCGTCGTGGCTGCTATTGTACATTGGTATTGCACGTATCGGTGAATACCTCTGTGTCACAAGATTTATATTGTGGCTTTCCTCTTGTGGTGTGGCGTTGTACTTGTCCACTCTATCCAACGCGATTTCCTTATCCAACATTGCCCGTTGTTTACGAAGAGTTTCCTGAACCACCTATTCTGCCTTTCGGTAAGCCAAACTCCCCCCTCGTTTAAGCCGATCGAACAACACAGCCAAATCTTTTGGGATTTTTTCTGCTCTGTCCGCCGCTGGTATTTTATTGTGCGCGCGACGCATTCTTTATAATGCAGATTGTTAAAACAGATTTTTTTATGCGAGTTTTGCTTCCGATTTTCCTTATATGGGTACTATATTATTTGTCCAGCTTTTCGCGTATGGATTTGTGCGCATTTTTCTAGGCATTCGAGGTAACTGCTGATCGGTTTACCGTTTAACGAAATGGGCAGAGAAAAAATTCTACTGTGCTTGCGTGTAATTAAAAATAAAATCACCCTTTCCTGACGGAGCTCTGATTTGTGGATACAACTTTCAATTGCCAGGGAACTTCGGGTCAGATCTAGTGCTAGTCGTAGGCACTAAACGAGCCCCAATTCTACCCATATTAACGGTTAGAAACGAAAACTTTCCCAAAAACGAAAATCGTTTCTTAGAAACGAAATGAGAAACAAAAATTTGTAAATACATGCAAAAGAATAGGCGCTACCGTTCCCAAATAAACCCAAAGCGCCACAAAGGATTAATAGGTTCATGATTATTCATAATAAAACTGTCGTTGTTGCCATGTGCACATTAACCGTGGATGCCAACTCGTTGTTTTAATCCTTATTGGACGTGATAATCCCATCTGATATTGAAAAAGCGAAACATTCATCTTATGGCTTTAATTAACCTATGAACGCTTTAATTGAAACGTGTAATAAATTACGGAAGACGGGCATGAAACCACAGTTGATGGGTGACGTAGGTTAGCTTAATTAGCAAGGAGGCGATTTTAGAATAGAAACATCTGTTCAGTCGGAGTACTGGGTTAGGCAATTAGCGGAGATTGCCTTAACCCAATGGGTTATTGTTTTTTTTTCGAAATTACAAAAAGTTTCAAATTATTTACAACGAAATGCAATAGTTTTGACCAAGTAGAAGGCCTTCAGGAACAATTAAAACACGACAATGGAGTAATGGGAAAAGGTAAAAATATTCCCACCCTATTGTACAAAGCCATACTTTTTTATTAAAATATTAAACAAAAGAGAATGGTATATGGATAAAGTGCATTACGTGAAGTGAAATGATTATTGTTGGACTGCCCAGCATTATGGTTTGTTACAGGAGCCACAAGCTGGAAGGTTACATGTTCAATCCCACGGTGTAACCTTAAAAATATACCGATATATGTACCGACTCTTATGCAAAAACGGTACTGTCATCATGGGTTCGAAACTAAGCTCGGCTAAAAATGTATAAAAGCAATGTAACCGTAAAGATATTTATTCATTTGAACATGATTGGTTGGCTGAGTGGTAAAGTCGGTGGTTGGAAAACAAAATTCACGGTGAGCCAGTCAGAACTCATTGATTCTATGGTCGATGAGAAATTATCCGGCACTAATATTCAGTTCAAATATACCATTTAATCTTATATTTGTTATGGTAATTTACTTTTTCGCTGTTAATTTTTTATTTACAACCTATAGAGTACAATTGCTTTGAAATGTCATTTGTATACAATATATTATAATTCTTGATTTGTAAAGAATGGTAAGGTTAAATGTTAGCTTTTTTTGTTATAAATATATGCTTCTACGTAAGGTGTGGTACTACAGAAAAAAGCCTTTTATTTTTGCCAGAAACGTGGAATAATATTTCACATTTTTTCGTCATTTTTCACGTTTTATCTTTGACATATATTTTGCATTTGTTTACTGTAAGCTAAGTAAAATCCCCCAAAAATGGTTCCTTGTGAATTTCATGCTAGCCGGCCATTTCGGGGTGCGCCTGGTCTGCTGTCTTTTCTTATTCTGAAGGTAATTCTTTTTCGCCGATTATCTCAGTGGGTTAGTGCGTCGGCTTTTAGTTGCTGGCTATTCGGTTATGTTCTGGCGCAAGGCACTTAACGGACATTGTCTGAAACTAGTAAAATGATGGGTTCTACCAACTAGAAGGAACGTCTGTATTAGATACAACGCACTGCAATAGCTCCTGTTACCCGACGGTGGGCGCAATGTGATCTGACGATTGCCCGTGTGTTAACCACCTGGATTTTCACATTCACGGGGATAAACATGAATATACTATTCTTATTTGATGGCAGGATTCTCGAGCCCGTATTCAGCGATAGCTTTTTCTCGACTGTTCTGGTGTCGCAAAACAATTTTAATCCACTGGGCCACACCATTTCACCAGGAATTGCCATTTGACAGAACAATTAATCACGCAGAATTATAACCATCAAGTGTATTTGGTAAAAAATGGAACATATACAAAAAAAACAAATCAGTTTTTCTAAGAAAGCTTGCAAAATCTCTTATACCAAGTATAGGAATCTGTCTGCATGAGGTTAAAAATGTGGGTTTGAGCTACATCGAAAGTCGCATAACTTGGGGTTGCGATCTTGGACCAGGTAAATTCCTTTGTCCGCGAATCCAAGTTCACCTGGAGAGGGACTCGTTAGATAATACACAGATATAGTATATATGAAAGATTTAAATAGCGAAACACACCTAAAAAGTATGATAATGTAGCCGAATGGTTAACGTGAGTGATACATGTACAAACTATATAAAAAATCTTACGGACGGACCAATCATTGGTTCGAACCTTATCCGAGTAAAAATAGAAGCCTAAACTGTACGGTCATGTGGTCAATAAATTAAAGTGACCGGTACGTTTTCAAAATATAACTTTCCTAGTGACGAGCTTCATTAGTTCAAAACTTGGCCCGAATAATAAAACAAATCGTAAACTTTATTCTTTAAAAATTGGAAGCAATCATAATATTCTTTAAAAGTCTTAATTTATAAATAATATAAAACTTTAAAAGAGATATAATAGATAATCAAAATAAGGACTTTATGTAAATATAATGCAATTATACTACCCCATTAGACTAATCTGTCAGACCTTCTAAAGTAAAATGGATTTGTTTAATTAAAAGACAAACCTGCTTATCAGCACCAGGGGCGAGGTACTCGACGTATATTTGGTTCGCCACCTTTTTCAGTTTGTGAGGTTTTACAGATTGATATTCTTCACATTCAAGCCAGAAATCGAGGTTTTCTGAACTAAATTCACTGACCAGGAACTCTCTGAATGAAGTAGTGCTGGCTAGAATACAAAGACACCGTTATATTGATATGTATACGAGCAAATGATGGGTATCAGCTTCGTCAATTTTTTGATTAAAGATTAACGGTTGTATGGACTAATAGGGTGCGAAACTGGTCGTTAGCTAGTAGGTTGTGTCCTTGGGCAAGGCACTTTACGGACATGGCCTGAACCCACCGGATTAATGGGTTCTACCAAATTAAAGGAACGTGTCTGTCATAGGGGAAAGTCGGCACCCATGACCATGCGGGACCTTTGAACCACCCCACTTAAAATCAATACGAAAACTCTTTAGCGCCAATTTTAATCACGAATCGAATCGTTATGAAAACTGATTACTACGTAGAAAATGGCGGGACGTTCGCGGAAATATTGTTGAAGTGGTAGTTGTTTTTGTGTTTTGTGTACTGTTTTTAAACTATGACTCCCAATCGTAATTTCGTTTTAGCAACAAGGCAGCATATTGTTAAGATTAAATAATTTTAGTCAGTGATACAGTATAGGTAACTGTTTCTGTTTAGTAGACTGTTTACAAATCAAAGCTATATTTTAATGGTAATTTTAAAAAAATGTTGGACTTTGTAGGTAGGGACCATTGAGCCACCTTTTACAGGGACCAATGAACCATTACTTCGTACCTAATGATGGGCTTTTAAAGGCTGGTGTTAATATTTTATCGTGATTTTAATAATTTTTTTATGGTTTAATCAGTTTAAAACAAGTATACTTGTACAATACAGGCCTATCAGCCAATAGGTTATACCATAATTTCATATTTGAATAGCCTAAAAATTTTATTTTAACGAAACACCTAGTATGCAAACTGCAATACGGTAATATGTTAATTAATATGCCTTTGCAGAAATTTAGTTAAGGATAAATTCTTTTAGTTGAAGTTACCCAAATTAAAAATGCCCCTTAAAAACAAATTTTCACATGGGTCTTTCAGTAAAGTTGAAATGAAAATTGCTTTGGAATCTGTCATCATGAAAAAAGAAATCTGTTCAACAGAACATGTTTTTGCCAAGCGAAGTTTCTAATTAGCAGAACCAGAAAGTTTACGCAAGAAAAGAGTACCAGTCCAGTTTCAGATCCAGAAGGAGTAAGTCGGAAACAATTTTCAGCCTCATCCACATGCTCGCTCCAATTGGAGAAAAGAACAGCAATCGAAAAAAGATGAAGTCAAGTATTATAACAGATTAACCATACAAGGTGGCTTTGAAGAGAGATGCAGAAGCTAAATATTCTCATCACTTAAAGAAAGAGTGATATCTAGGCAGAAATTGTTCACAGTGTTCGGGTAATTTAGAAAGCAGTAAAGAGACCGCATGCTGAAAAAAGGTTTTAACCATGGTGTTATCTTCTGATGCAAAAGTTGATGATTTTGTTGAAGTAGAATACGATGGGAAAAGAGCCCTTTTTTGTATGCAAGCTGCAGCAAGAACTGGAATTATCTTTTTCTTCTAAAACATCCTAAGTCCGATGGTTTTGTAGACCCGGTCTTACATGATATACATTCTGTTTCAATTGATAAAATTGTACAAATAGTATAATCCCCCTTGTATATTGGTACCGCCAGTAGATCAAACGAAATAAAACAGTTCACTGCAGACCAGTCTAAATATACATTTGAACAGATGCAATATATGAGACCAATTGTGGGGGGTGATACATCTTTCCAAGTGGTTAACTGGTTCGCAGTAATAAATATAACAGTACTGTAGTAAGTGTTAATAAGAACTTTTTTGTTTTGGTTTAAAGGTGGGGGGTTTGTGGGTTACCCTAAATTGGACATTGAGGCTTATGTGTCATTATCAATTAAAATAACTGTTAAATTTTTAAAGTGGCTCAAAGGCCCTCTATAGGGGTGGCTCAAAGGACCCAACCGTTAGGGGACCATTGAGCCACTTTGAGTCTTGGGTACATTTTGGGCCCCTGTCAGCACAGCTTACATTTAAAAAGCTTCAAACGTTATCAAAATAAACTCCAAATATGGTAGCACTGGTAACACTTGTTTTTAACGCAAGTGCATCAACCATAGAAATCTTATGAAACATTTTCGAAAAAGTGGCTCACTGGTCCCGACTTTCCCCTATACCAGGCCCGGTGCTAGGAACCGCGGGGCCCAATTACGAAATGTGATGGCGGGGCCCCTACTCTTCATAGCAAAATTTATGGGTGTTTATATATCATAAAATACATTCCAGTACATACAAACTACAAAAATATACATTTAATACTTGCTATAAAACAAATTAAAGGTAATGTGGATGCTTATTTACGATATATTGTTTTACTTCCAAATATATGTATATATATATATATATATATGTTTGGAAGTAAAACAAACAATTGTTTAGCAACCATATTCATTATGACGTAACAGGCAGACACAGAAATATGAATTTGATGTAGTTACGATGCATAACAAATTGATATTATGAGAAAGAATATTATTTCACTTTTTATTTTACGTTTCAGTAGTATTTTAAACCTCGTAATACAGAAAGACCCCCGCTACCGCGGGGCCCCTTCAAGGTGCGGGGCCCAATTTGATCTAATCGGTCAAATCGGCCTAAAACCGGCCCTGCCCTATACAACACACTGCAATAGCTCCGGTAACCTGACGGTGGGCGCGAGGTGATCTGACGATTGCCCGTGTGTTAACCCCCTTGGTTTTCCCATTTACAGGGATAAAGATGAATATCGTATCCTCCTCCTAATATGTGTATTGGTGCAATTATACATGCAGCTGTTGAAATTGTTAATGCGACCAATAGATAAATCCAAAAACCTCAAAAGTCGAACCACCCACCTTTATTTGACAGAACATCTTCTAATGTTGTCGGTTTTACATTACTTTCTCTCCGAATATTTCTGTAAATTAAAGACCAGTTTATGTTAGCTTGACGGTTGTGTAAACATACATTTAGTTTATAATTTTAATTCGATTGGTTTAAGATAAATTTTCTCTTTGAAAACGTATAACTGAAAAATACTCAAGCGGGGTAGAAATCGAACACGGGATCACCAGGTTCCCACCAACATCAATGTAACGAGCTACTTACTTCTTGTGCTTCCTCATGCTTAAACTTCTACGGAAACGAGATTTATTAATCACTTTTCCTTGAATCGAAGTTCGCCGGTGAAAGTTTTCATTTTTTAATGATTTCGCATTCTTCTCTGATTCGGGGATTTTTCGTTGTTGAAACCACGTCATCAAATTTGACCTGCGAAGAAATTAAACTTTTTTATTTTAAAATTTGTTTTGTTTTTACCATGAGTCGACAATGCACATATTTAATTATTCAACAAATGCGCTGGGTTACTTACAAAGCGTTCGATTTTGAATTTCTTTCATTATCGTTCCACGTATTACGTTGAACCTTTGATTGAATCGGCGACTCGAAGTCAACTTTTTCTTTAAACTGCATCAAACTGTCCAATGACAAGCGTCTGCTTAGCGGTCGTTTCATTTGATTCTCGAACATTTTAGTGGCGCTTTTATCAACGTCACTTCCCAGGTGGAATTTATTCGTCGTCATTGGTGTATCGGGATCGCTGTTACTGTGGTAACCTTCTGACGATGTCGAACTATTGACGTCATGTTTGACGTCGACGGTTCTTGATGACGATTGTCCTTTGAAATCCGGAGTTGAACAAACTTGTTCCAGAATCGAATAACTCAATCGAGATGTCATGATATCTTCCGGGGTGTAATACTTGGGTCGTAAGTGCTTGCGACCTGTAGGTGTTATCGCAGTGTGCGTTGCAGTGCTCGCTCCGGCACCAGAAGCAGATATGTTCGAACTTCTTACAACCTCCTTTGCTCGTCGCTCAACTGCAAGTCTGATCCTTGGTCGGACTATAACAGGTGACGGAAGGATTTCTTTCGACGGTGATGTCAGAAAATCAAAGTTTTTTTTCAACATATCTTGTTCTAATCGACTGTCTTGATTTCTATCGTGGCTTAGTTGGTTGATTGGATTTATTTCAGTCTGAA
>CH002274.1:196250-206926 GCA_000149265.1 Ciona savignyi
GGGGGGGCTGGAGGCGATTATGTCAGTTTTATGATGGTAAATAATCGAGCATTATTTTAAAGAAAAAGCGTTTATCAAGCCCTAGTAATTGGTCTGACGGTAGGCCGTTACGACAGCGTCCTAAGAAACCTTAGAAATCCTGTAGCAATTGTGACCGTCGGGATAAACAAACTCCTGGAAACAAAATCTTCGTCGTTTATTCCAACCCAGTTCCACTTTTCTCGACCATCATGCCCACCTGCCTTAATAATCATCTTAATTCGCAGATGCAATCTGTCTTTTATAGTTGCTATTCACACAAGTAACTTGGTCTTGCTCCGAGATATAACAAACGCCACCAGACGCCTCTGTAGATGTATTAGTTTAAGTAAACGCCATACAAACCTGTATACAAATTACAAAAAAGTTTTACACGAAGCCCACGGAAAAGTGTTTAAAATTTCAAATGAGATTTCTCTGCTACACAGTTATGCTTTTGTTTGCGTTAAATACTGAGAAGTAAATTAATTTAGCGATTATTGCTTTCTTAATTCAAATTGATTCGATAAATTAAACACAAGGGGATTAAAGTTTCTAGTTTTGGAAGATTATCACTCAACTTATCACAGCTTTACTAACGGGTTTCATTGTTTGTGTTCGTTCTATTGTGCTAGATTGCAGCAGGGAAGTGCGAAAAAGTACAGCGGACTGGAATAAAAAAGAAAAATGTCCTTCGAAATGTAATTTGTTTCAAAAATCATACAAGACAAGCAGCATCACGGGAGCGATAAGAGGTGATTAATGATTGTTATTACTTGGAGTATTATCTGGAAAATATGTCATAATTGATGATAGAAGACCATATGTGCGTCGTAGGTTACTTAATCTTCTAACACGTCATATGATTGTGTAATGGTTTAATCATTTAAATGCGTTACCAGGTGAAATAGAGCTTGCAATATGTGCGTCACGAAACCAAGCGACAATAACATGGATGGGGGTGAGAAATGTGACAGCAGATCTCGGGTTAAAGGTGGGGTTGAGTTAATTAAAAATAAAACGACGGAAAGAATGATAATAATATATTAATATCATGGTATATTTTGGTAAATTGTATATTTAAAAAATGAAAATATTATATTGGTCGCCTGGTATATTAACCATTTGTCTACGTAATAATTTTAGTCGCATATAAAAGAACACTATTATATCAGCTAAAGGTTATTATTACTTAAAACAAAATAAACTTTCTATTCCCAGGTACACGTGACACCAGGTAAAGTGGGAAGCCACGAAAGTGATAAGATACACGTGACTTCACGTTATGTTGAGATTCACGAAGTAATAACTATGTAAGTAGATGTGATTATTGTCGCATCTTGTACGAGAACTCCTTATTTTTTACCGCAATCAAGTTTAGAATCCACGTTGGGCTTGTCACTGAGACAATTGTGGTATACAACCTGTACATGTATCGGTTTCGTGTTTATTTTTTACCGAAGTTGTTGTTGATAAGACCGATTTCTTGTATGTAAGTCGGTATATGTATCGGTCAAGTTAACCATTCGGCCACACGACCTTAAAAATCCATTGCGTATTGTACGCATGATAACGACGATCTGTTGACTACCAACATGCGGTATGCTTAAATATCTTGGATATTTCAAAGGATTCGAATTAAGTTGTTCCGTATTTATCTCAACTGTTGGCACGAGACGTGCATTGTAATTACTTTTTTCCACGCAGTCGCGTAGGCAAGCGACCGCAAGTAAAACAAAGAATCGTGGTATCGGTTTTGGGGAACAACCAACCAATTGGTTCGTCCAGTTTCAGCTGCGAGGAACTTACGGCTGCAAAGGTAGGAGGATACGTATTGATATAACCGGAATAAAAAAATATGTTAAAAAAATAATAAAACAACTTTGTAATGTTTTGCGTGTTCTAACCGCTGTAGTTTTTTTTCTGTTTACATAATCTATACGTCTTAATTACTCCTATTTTTATTTAAATAAATTGGATTCTGTCGTTTTTACGTATTTTACATTTTTCATTTATATTAATTGATTACAAAGAAACCTTGATTAATTAAATATTCTGCTATTTTGTTGCCGCATATAGGTAATGAAACCTGCTATATATATTACGAAATGATTTTATGATGTAAGATGACATTTTATACAGGTAATATGCCGGTGGTATAAGCTTCTTAACAATCAGCTCGGAAGAAAGAAGAACGTGAGATCGAGACCAGGTGAGCGAGACATGGAAATAATAACGATGCAATCTTCTAATTTCCGTCAATAAGCTTCAAGGTTTTGACGCTATAATAGCAATGATGGCCATTAGTCCATAAATAACTTACAACACACAACAACTAGATTCTAAACCGCATCACAAATTGTTAATCCCAGAAACAAAGCGATACCACAACGCAAAACTGTGCAGGATGCCAAACTGGGTATCGGATCAAACTCACCACAATTCGTTGAAACAACTGGACAATTTATACGAAACTCCGTTCAAAAAGGTCAGAATCACCAGCAATATATATAGTTAAGTCAATTGGCATACCTTTGAGTTACGCTTCTTGCATTAATCATATTTGGAAAGCTCGTGTTTGGTTAAAACACCACAACCCCACGTAAGATAATATAGTCCATTTTGTAGTTGTTACGTGTGTAAATAGTTCATAGAGAACTCGAAGTAATTAAGAAATAACTTGTTAACATATTGAAACAGCTACGACGGGTAGAACAGGGTATCGCAGCTTGGTTTTGAACAGGTGTCTTAAATTATCGATTGCAATGTTCTATTTCACGTTTGGACCTGACATCTGTGCTTTGTTATACAAAGCCATGTGTGCCTGATTGTGTAGGAGATGTCATTTTGTACTGGTTGGGATAGGACGACAAAGGTTAGGATTTAAGATAATTGTCTTTCGTGTTACCGTTTGCTCGGTAAATACTGTGGTGCCAAAACACAAAGGATTGTTGACATTCGGACTACCTTATGTAAGCAGATTGTAATTAAAGTAGGCCAAGTGGAAAACTATGATCAGTATAAGATACGTCACGAATGTAGCGAATTGTCAGTTGCTATCTTGCCTGTCAGGTATGTTCAAGGTCGCTTTGAGTTGGCTCCATCAGAGAGAAAAGTTTTGCGTTTTAATAAGATAAGAAATTCGTTACTAGCGCTGTTTTAGAAACAAACTAGAAAGTAATCAGATGCAAGTTAAAAAAATAGTATTTCCTAATTAAAATACACATAACAAAGAGTAGGCAAAATTGATAAATTGGAAAATAAATTATTACTTGAGAAGTTCTACGATTAGAATTGTAAATTTCGTTTTAACTCAATTACAAATGCTTTCTTTTTTACCACCTGTCTACACTGTGAAAAATTTCCGTAGTATTTACTATAATATTTAACGTATATATAGTACGGGCGCTACGTAACCATGATTTTACGTAAGCGATCTAGTAAATACCATGCGTTCTGGAATTCTAGCCAATCAGCGATCGCGATCTCGCTGTAAAGTTAAAATCACTGTACCGCATCGCTTGGCGCGCATTCGTCTTCAAAGGAATTAATAGGATCAAAGGCAAAGACAGAAGTTTAGTTTTGTATTTGGTTTGTAATCGTTATTTGTCAGGCTAATGTACGATGTATTGTGAATATATTGTAAACTTTTGGTTGTTATCAATAGTCTACTGTGGAGCTGAGGTTATTATGGCACATGTCTGGCAGTTATTAAGTACTAGGCTACTTTTTGTATTGATTATTATTTAAAAGGCCTGTATGTATATTATACATTAATATAACTAAAAAAAACGCAGGTCTGCATGATTGGATAAATATGTTTAAGTGTTCTTTGGAATTTTGTAAACAGAGATTTGATACAGTTGCAGACTCACTACAGCATTACCGAGAACATATACGCTTTGGAAGTGAAATAACATGCCCTATTGAGAACTGCAACAAAAAATACAGAGTATTATCTTCATTTTCATCACACTTATCAAGATGTCATTCAGCTAAACCTCAAGAACAAGATAATGCTGCGAGTACCAGTGACAGTATGAATGTTCCATTAATCAATTCAGAGAATACGTTTTCTTATTTAGCAACATCTAAAGCTGTGGATGATGAATTTTTGGAACAGGTACGTTTAAGTCATGATATTGCATCTATCGACACTCTTACACGAAAATATGCCTTGTTTTATTTTATGCTTCAGCATAAATACTTCATTCCCGTTCGCACTGTCAATCAGATTGTTGAACAGATTAAAGACTTGGTTTTGAAATACTCAAGCCATGTGACTAACAGGCTCAAGTCAATTTTGGAAAACTATGATATTGATGATGAATTAGTGACATCAATTCTGAATGAGGTTATGAATCAAGATAAATTCCAGGAAATTCATAAAACGGGGCCTCTAAGATCTATATTTTCAAGAGAAAAATATTTTAAAGCCAATTTTATTTACATTGCCCCAATCGCAATGAGATTAAATCCAGAAGTTGTTCAAGACAAAGAGACGTTTCAGTATGTACCGATTTTAAAAACCATTCAAGCTTTATTCACAAATAATTTAGTAAAACACCAATTTCTAAACCCGCTTTGCCCGGATGGAAGCTTTCGTGATTTTGATGATGGTTTGGTTGTTAAAAACAACCATTTGTTTTCAGGCAGTAATAAGACACTTAAAATAATACTGTACCAAGATGCTTTTGAAGTAGTAAATCCCCTGGGTTCTGCTAAACAAAAACACAAATTACTGGGGGTATATTACACTTTGGCAAATTTTTACCCTTGGAATAGGTCTAAAATTGATGCGTTTCAACTTGTCATTTTATGCAAAGATCAGCTTGTTTCCGCAAACAAATGTGAAGATTTGTTTCGGCCCTTAATTAATGATCTTAATATTTTGGAAAAAGAAGGCATTGATCTTCCAGGGTTTAATGAAAAAGTTCGTGGTAGTATTGTTTGTATAACTGGAGACAATCTAGGAAGTCATTGGATTGGTGGCTTCACAACAAACTTCAGCACCTCATCCTACATTTGCAGGTTTTGTTCCATTACCCGCACAGAATTTAATTGTTACTGTTTGTGTGAAAAACCCATGCGCAACACTGATTCCTATAATTGTTCCGTGCAAAAAGTTCATGATGCTGGTAACTCCGTGCACATCGAAGGTGTGAAAAAGTGACAGTATTTTTAATGAGTTGCAGTATTTCCATGTTTGTGCTCCGGGATTGCCCCCTTGTTTGGCACATGACTTGTTTGAAGGAGTTATACAGTACGACATAATGCTTGCCGTGAACTATTTTATACAGCAAAAGTGGACATCCTTGAGTGTTTTAAATAAAAGGATAGTGCAATTTCCATATAGGTTTCATGATAGACTTTGCAAGCCCTTAACTCTGTCTGCTACATCAAAAAAGCTCTCTGGAAATGCAAGTCAGAACTGGGGTTTTCTTCGATTATTACCTCTGCTTATGTTTGGTTGTGTGCAGAATCCTGAAGACCCTGTATGGCAACTTGTTTTATGTTTACGATCTTTAACAGAAATAATTGTTTCAAAATTTCTTACAAAAGGCACAGTTATTCGTCTTTCTTTATTAATTAAAGGAGTACTTGTACATGAGACAAATGCTGTTTAGTACTGTTCCTCTGCGTCCAAAGCATCATTATTTGATGCATTATCCATGGTCAATTATGCAGTTTGGCCCATCAGTGTGCACTTCTACACTAAGATTTGAAAGCAAACATTCCTACTTTAAACGGGTTATTCGCAATTCTAAAAACTTTATTAATGTGTCCTACACTCTGGCGCACAATCACCAACTACTTCAAGCTTGTTTACTTGACAGCAGTGTTTTTTCGACTGAACTTCAAGTTGTATCTTATGGCAATGGCCAAGTGTCTAGTAGAATTCAGAATTCCATTATCCAGTGTGGCTATAATCTATTAAAATGTGTTTTTGTTACAAAAGCATGCTTTCGTGGAACGGAATATTCTACAGGCATGTGTGTTATATTATCGAAAGAGAATCGTGATTTACATTTAGGAAACATTGTCAGCATGTTTATGTTTGATAATTCAATTGTGCTAGTTGTAGAACGTTGTTTTGTTGAATTCTTTCCTGATTTCGGAATTTACAAAATGGTTCCATACCCTTACAGTACGTTATTTTCATGTATTTCTATTGAAAATCTATTTTCCACTTGGCCTTTATTTTGCTACACCATTAGCGATAATAAGTTATTTATTTTACCACAATGCCTTAACGTGTAAACGGTGTAATTTTACATTTACAGGTGCATCTTAATAATACTGTAACGTTACAAAACATTAATGGATCGTGAAATACTGAGAATTTTGCCAGAGTTGGAGGAAAATCCTTCAAAATACAGGTCCTGCATTTCTCGCCTGACTACATTGGGAGTACAAAATGTGAAGGATTTTGAACACGTGGAGTTAGATGAGCTATTGGGCGAATTTACTATTGTCCAAGCTAGAAAGCTCATTAAAGCCTCCAAACCTATAGGTCCAACTGGTATGGATCTTATTGTTTTGGTATATAAAAATTCACATTAAAGATATATAGAATTTTTTGTAGTCGTAAATTAAAGGATTTTTAATATCAATTAACAGTTTATCGAAATTAAATTTTTCCTGGTCTGTGGACGTTGCTCAATGCTTACAGTTTTTTTCTATTCAGAACTTTCAAGTGGAAACAGCACAAGTCCGGTTTGGAGTTGTAGCAGTAGCAGCAGCTCCGTTAATAGCTCTGAACCATGTTGGGTGTTTGATTTTACAGTTCCATGGAGCAAATGCTCCAGTGCTATGCTGGAACTACTGGGCAAAGGTGAGCCACCCAATCCCATGCAAAGAAGGCAACTCGTTCATGAAACAATTGATGAAGTTCTTAAGGTGACGTTATATTTATTATTATATAACTTTTTTAGTTTTCCATTGTCTTTAACCCTAGTAATTATTGTGACTTGTGGTCCTCCTAACTGCCAAGTATGATGCCTTAATTCCATAATATGCAGCGCCTTATTCAGGCAAGTTTGGACATCTGACTAGCGGTTTGGGTCAGCCAAAATTGACACATCAAAATGTAAAAATTTACACAAAAATGAACAGTTTTATCTGTTCTACATTATGTTTATACGATATCAAACTAATGCATAAGTGTGGGTTATTAAGCTTTTATCACGAAACATTTTTAAATATAGTTGGCCTAAAGAAGAATCGCATAAAAACGCAAATGCCTGCTGAGAATTTGGTACTGACACCTATATTATACGTTTAAATTACGCTATAACATGATGAAAAGAATATTAATTTATAGGTTTCTTTTTTCTTTATTGCAGATTACAAGTAAACCTGGCCGCAAGAATATTGAGCGAATTGCATTTTCTATTGTGGCAAAGTACCCCGACTCTTTCAGAGATGCAATAGATGGCGTTTCTATTGGAAATGGTCATGGCTCACTGACAAATGAGCTGTTTAACCGATGGGAAAATACGATGAGGAAAAAGCGCAAGCTTGATAGTTCAGATACTTCTTCGGCTTCAGAACCAACCAAGAAGCCTTATGGCTGTGTGAACTGGAAACCACCCGCTCAGGACGCAGCTGATAACAACAATATGAAAACATGGCTGTGTGAGGAATTTAAAAAGGCAAGGAGAGACACCCCACATGTTATCACACTGATGGAGAAAACCTATGCAGCACAAAGGGAATTCATCAACACAAATGTTTCCGTGCAAACCGTTCTCAGTCACTGGCCATTCCTTAGTGACTCTATGTGCTTGTTTCAACATTCTGGCATACTTTTAAAAAAAGATGAAATGCAAAATTTGCCAGATACAATGACCAGAAGAAGCTTTCAAATATACAAGTAAGTTTCAGTTTTAAACTTGTCTTAAAAACAATAAAATATTTATATTTTGTTAACTTATTTGGCAGAGTTTTAAAAACAAGCAAGAAGCCATGTGTCGTTGGTGCCATTACCAGCATAAAAAAGCAATGCAAAACGTTGGGGAAGTAGTGTTGCAAAATCAGTGGAAATAATATGTTTGCTTGCAGCACAGCTTGATGAAAATCCAGATTTTATTGCCAGGACCATAAAGGTAAGCCTTTCATTTTTTCTATTTTTAAATTATAATTTAGTATTTGCTTTCACTTTCTTAATTTATGTCGCAGGATGATTGCAGTTTTGATGAACTTCTAAATGAACTTCCAGCCTCTCCTGTGCTTGTAGCCATCGGTAAGTTGGACATGTTTTCTTGCTTAGCTTTGGCGCTACCGCTTTTGTTTGCACTGATAATTCCAATTTAGGTTTACCATATTTAAAATCGTGTGTTTTAATTTGTTCTACAGGTGTAACTTTTGCAACTAGCCAGTCCTTCAAGTTGGTGGTAGAAAATCAGTTAGTAATGGCATTTGATGATTTCTTTGTTGGTCTTGCAAGCCTGTTTTGCTACTACTATGTTTTTAATATGGAGTATCCATTAAAAGCCGTGGCAACTTTGGAGTTTATTCAAAGGTAAGATATATAACTATACAATTTTGATACTTGTGCGCTGGCTGGTGAAGCTACATGGTTGTTTTATATTGTGCTGATTTTAGATTTTTTGTGGGCATTAATGCAAAAGGATCAAAATGCACTTCATCGAAACATCACAAGTACGCTCATCCAAAGGTACTGAGCCTGGTGAAGAAAATGAACGCTGCAAAAAAATTCTTTAAAGAAACCGAATAATTACATGGAAACTGAAGCATCTGATTAAAATCAAACTTTTTACCACCACCCACTACCATATAACACAGACACTTTGTGTTACTTAATTTCTGCTTATTAGGTTTTATACTTTATTAGTTCACTTTGTGGGAATTTATGGTATTACATTTAAAATAGTAAAATAATCAAACGGTACACACTTTTTAACAACTATTTCTCTGTAAGAACATTGTTTTGTATTGTAATTTGTAAATAAGTTCTATTGTTTCGTTATCACTTCATTGTTATTGGAAAGTATAATGCCTCAACAATTCACTGTTTTCTAGCTTTTACCGAATATAGTCGCTTGCCAGTAAAATATCACCCCAGTGTATTTGCAGTTCCGTTTTCAAGTGTTCACTCTTTCTCCTAAACTGTTCTTTCGTAATAAAACAGTTTTCTACAATAAACATAATTTTATCCTAAAATCAGAGAAAATCGACGTACATTTTTTATCAAAATCGCCGTAGATTTTGAATCGAAATATGCGTAAAATTTTAATCGAAATTTCTGTAAATTTTGAATCGAAATTTCCGTAAACTTTTAATCGAAATTTCCGTAAATTTGTAATCGAAAGCGCCGTAAAGTTTATCGTAACATAAACGTAAATTTTTAATCGGTAACTATCGTAAATTTTACGGGTATAAAAAGTAGTCAACTGCCAGTGACTTTTACAGTAAAAATTTCTAACAGTGTAATTAATAAATATAACATTACAGACTGAAATAAATCCAATCAACCAACTAAGCCGCGATAGAAATCAAGACAGTCGATTAGAACAAAATATGTTGAAAAAAAACTTTGATTTTCTGACATCACCGTCGAAAGAAATCCTTCCGTCACCGGTTATAGTCCGACCAAGGATCAGACTTGCAATTGAGCGACGAGCAAAGGAGGTTGTAAGAAGTTCGAACATTTCTGCTTCTGGTGCCGGAGCGAGCACTGCAACGCACACTGCGATAACACCGACAGGTCGCAAGCACTTACGACCCAAGAACTACACCCCGGAAGATATCATGACATCTCGACTGAGTTATTCGATTCTGGAACAAGTTTGTTCAACTCCAGATTTCAAAGGACAATCGTCATCAAGAACCGTCGACGCCAAACATGACGTCAATAGTTCGACATCGTCAGAAGGTTACCACAGTAACAGCGATCCCGATACACCAATGGCGACGAATAAATTCCACCTGGGAAGTGACGTAGATAAAAGTGACGTTAAAATGTTCGAGAATCAAATGAAACGAACGCTAAGCAGACGCTTGTCATTGGACAGTTTGATGCAGTTTAAAGAAAAAGTTGACTTCGAGTCGCCGATTCAATTAAAGGTTGAACGTAATACGTGGAACGATAATGAAAGAAACTCAAAATCGAACGCTTTGTAAGTATCCCAGCCACTTGTTGATTTATTAAAATAAATATGTGTCATGTCGACTTATCGTACAGTATTTTAATAAAACTCAAAAATATAAAAAATAAAAACGTTTTATTTCTTCTCAGGTCAAATTTGATGACGTGGTTTCAACAACGAAAAATCCCCGAATCAGAGAAGAATGCGAAATCATTAAAAAAAGAAAACTTCCACCGGCGAACTTCGATTCAAGGAAAAGCGATTAATAAATCTCGTTTCCGTAGAAGTTTAAGCATGAGGAAGCACAAGAAGTAAGTAGCTCGTTACATTGATCATGTTGGTGAGAACCTGGTGATCCCGTGTTCGATTTCTACCCCGCTTGAGTATTTTTCAGTTATACGTTTCCAATAATTTTATTTTATTTTAAACCAATCGAAATAAAATTTTAAACTAAATGTATATTTACACAACCGTTAACTTAAACTGGTCTTTAATTTACAGAAATATTCGGAGTGAAAGTAATGTAAAACCGACAACGATTAGAAG
>CH002274.1:213238-252924 GCA_000149265.1 Ciona savignyi
ATAATTGTCGCAGCTTGTACGATAACTCCCTATTTTTACGGCAATCAAGTTTCGAACCCACGTTGGGCTTGTCACAGAGATAGTTGTAGTATAAATCATGTACCTGTACATGTATCGGTTTCGTGTTTATTTTTACCGGTGTTGTTGTTGTACTATCATGCGGTATGCTGTAATATCTTGAATAATTCAAGGGATTCGAATTAAGTGGTTCCGTAATTATCTCAACTGTTGGCACAAGACGTGCATTGTAATCATTTACTTTTTTCCACACAGTCGCATGGACAAGCTACCGCAAGTAAAACAAAGAATCGTGGTATCGGTTTGGGGGAACAACCACCAAATTGGTTCGACCAGCTTTAGCTGCGAGGAACTTAAGGCTGCAAGGGTAGGATGTTACGTATTGATATTACCGGAACGAAAAATTATTTAAAAAAATTATTAAAAAATTGGTTATGTATTGCGTGTTCTAACCGCTGTAGTTTTATTTTTTTTACATAATTTCTACGTCTTGATTACTTCTATTTTTATTTTCAAAAATTGAATTCTGTCGTTTTTACGTTTTTACATTCTTCATTTATATTGATTGATTACAAAGAAACCTTGGTTAATTAAATATTCCGCTATTTTTTGCCGAGAATAGGTAATGAAGCCTGCTATATATGTTACGAAATGATTAATGCTTTATGATGTGAGATGACGTGTTATACAGGTAATATGCGGGTGGTATAAGCTTCTTAACAATCAGCTCGGAAGAAAGAAGAACGTCGAGACCAGGTGAGCGAGACATGGAAATAATAACGATGCAATTGCCTAATTTCCGGCAATAAGGGCCAAGATCATGACGCTATTATTCTGACAACTAGATTCTAAACCGCATCACAAATTGTTAATCCCAGAAACAAAGCGATACCACAACGCAAAACTCTGCAGGATGCCAAACTGGGTATCGGATCAAACTCACCACAATTCGTTGAAACAACTGGACAATTTATACGAAACTCCGATCAAAAAGGTCAGAATCACCAGCAATATATATAGTTAAGTTAATTGACATACCTACCAGCAGTTACTCTTCTTGCATTATCATCCTAGGAAAGATCGTGTTTGGCTAAAACAACACACTTTCACGACATATAATATAATCGATTTTTGTAGCTGTTACCGTGTGTAAAAAGATAATAGAGAACTCGAAGTAATTTACAAATCACTTGTCAACATATTGAAACAGCTTCGACGGGCAGAACAGGGTATCGCAGCTTGGTTTTGAACAGGTGTTTTAAATTATCGATTGCAATGTTCTTTTTCATCTTTGCACCTGACATCTGTTTTGTGTTATATAAAGCCATGTGTGTCTGATTGTGTATAGGAGATGAAATTTTGTACTGGTTGGGATAGGACCTAGAAAGGTTAGGATTCCAGATAATTGTCTTTCGTGTTACCGTTTGCTCGGTAAATATTGTGGTGCAAAAACACAAAGGATTGTTGACATGCGGTCTACCTTATGTAAGCAGATTGTAATTAAAGTAGGCCAAGTGGAAAACTATGATCAGTATAAGATACGTCACGAATGTAGCGAATTGTCAGTTGTTATCTTGCCTGTCAGGTATGTTCAAGGTCGCTTTGAGTTGGCTTCACCAAAGAGAAAAGTTTTGCTTTTTAATAAGATAAGAAATTCGTTACTAGCGCTGTTTTAGAAACAAACTAGAAAGTAATCAGGTGCGAGTTAAAAAAATAGTATTTCCTAATTAAAATACACATAACAAAGAATAGGCAAAATTGATAAATTGGAAAATAAATTATTACTTGAGAAGTTCTACGATTAGAATTGTAAATTTCGTTTTAACTCAATTACAAATGCTTTCTTTTTTACCACCTGTCTAATTAATAAATATAACATTACAGACTGAAATAAATCCAATCAACCAACCTAGCCGCGATAAAAATCAAGACAGTCCATTAGAACAAGATATGTTGAAAAAAAACTTTGGTTTTCTGACATCACCGTCGAAAGAAATCCTTCCGTCACCTGTTATAGTGCGGCCAAGGATCAGACTTGCAATTGAGCGACGAGCAAAGGAGGTTGTAAGAAGTTCGAACATATCTGCTTCTGGTGCCGGAGCGATAACTGCAACGCACACTGCGATAACACCGACAGGTCGCAAGCACTTACGACCCAAGAACTACACCCCGGAAGATATCATGACATCTCGGCTGAGTTATTCGATTCTGGAACAAGTTTGTTCAACTCCGGATTTCAAAGGACAATCGTCATCAAGAACCGTCGACGTCAAACATGACGTAAATAGTTCGACATAGTCAGAAGGTTACCACAGTAACAGCGATCCCGATACACCAATGGCGACGAATAAATTCCACCTGGGAAGTGACGTAGATAAACGTGACTTTAAAATGTTCGAGAATCAAATGAAACGACCGCTAAGCAGACGCTTGTCATTGGACAGTTTGATGCAGTTTAAAGAAAAAGTTGACTTCGAGTCGCCGATTCAATCAAAGGTTGAACGTAATATGTGTAACGATAATGAAAGAAACTCAAAATCGAACGCTTTGTAAGTATCCCAGTCACTTGTTGATTTATTAAGATGTGCCTTATTACCGACTCGTAGTAAAGCTTTTTAAGAGTTAAAACACACACAAAAACATTAAAATAAAAAAGTTTAAATTTTTTGTAGGTCAAATTTGGTGACGTGGTTTCAACAACGAAAAATCCCCGAAACAGAGAAGAATGCGAAATCATTAAAAAAAGAAAACTTCCACCGGCGAACTTCGATTCAAGGAAAAGCGATTAATAAATCTCGTTTCCGTAGAAGTTTAAGCATGAGGAAGCACAAGAAGTAAGTAGCTCGTTACATTGATCATGTTGGTGGGAATCTGGTGATCCCGTGTTCGATTTCAACCCCGTTTGTGTATTTTTCAGATATACGTTTTCAATTTTTTTTTATTTTAAACCAATCGAAATAAAATTTTAAACTAAATGTATATTTACACAACCGTTAACTTAAACTGGTCTTTAATTTACAGAAATATTCGGAGTGAAAGTAATGTAAAACCGACAACATTAGAAGATGTTCTGTCAAATAAAGGTGGGTGGTTCGACTTGTGAGGTTATTGGATTTATCTATTGGTCGCATTTACAATTTAACAATTCTAACAGCTGCATGTATAATTGCAGCAATTCACATATTTTGAAAGATGTAACTTTTATCACGGGTTGTTTTTAGCGGTATTTTGAATCCATTATGTGCATGTCAGTAAGGCCGTTTTTAAAATAAAATTGTAAATTGGGTTAATTAGCTATTAGGCCGCACAACCGGTAATCTTTAATCAAAAAATTGACGAAGCTGATACCCATCTGCTCGTAAACATACCCAATATAACCTTGTCTTTGTATTCCAGCCAGCACTACCTTATTCAGAGAGTTCCTGGTCAGTGAATTCAGTTCAGAAAACCTCGATTTCTGGATTGAATGTGAAGAATATAAATCTCTAAAACCTTGCAAACTGAAAAAGGTGGCGAACCAAATATACGTCGAATACCTCGCCCCTGGTGCTGATAAGCAGGTTTGTCTTTTAATTGAAGCAAATCAATTTTACATACTTTAGAAAGTCTGACAGATTAGTCTGGTGGGTTAGTGCGTCGCCTTTCAGCCGAAGACTTGCAGATTCAAAACTTGTCGTAGTTGTGTGCTAATATTAGCCTTTTATCTATTTTTAATAAGTTGTTTTATCTCCATAACCAATTTAAAGCCGATTATATATGAATCAACGTAATCAATTAGCTATATTTCCAAGATAACGATTTGTGGTATTTGTATACAAACATTTTTGGTTTACATGAAAAAATTTGAAATTTATAACAGGTCATTGTGGAGTTGAATTTTATTTACATAAAGTCTTTATTTTGATTTTCTATTATGTCTTTTTAAAATTTTACTTTATTTATAAAATAAGACTTTGAAAATATTATGATTGCTTCAAATTTTAAAACAACAAAGTTTACGAGTTATTTTTATTATTCGGGACAAGTTTTGAACTAATGATGCTTGCTACTAAGTAAGTTTTTATTTTGAAATCGTATCGGTCACTTTAATATATTGAACACATGACCGTACAGTTAAGGCGTCTATTTTTACTCGGATAAGGTTCGGCTTGTTCCTAACATTTTTTTATATAGTTCGTATACATGTATCACTCGCGTTAACCATTAGGCTACATGAACTCACTTTGTAGGCATGTTTGGCTATTTAAATCTTACATATATACTATATCTATGAATTATCTAACGAGTCCCTCTCCAGGTTAACTTGGATTCGCGGACAAAGGAACTTACCTGGTCCAAGATCGCAACCCCAAGTTATGCGACTTTCGATGTAGCTCAAACCCACATATTTAATCTAATGCAGACCGATTCCTTTACTCGGTATAAGAGATTTTGAAGATTTCCTAAAATGCTGATTTTGAATTTTTTGTATATGTTCCATTTTCTTATTAAATACATTTGATGGATATAATTCTGCGTGATAAAAACTAACCCCAAGATAAGACAGCATACCAGGCGTACTCCGAGATGACCGGCTAGCATGAAATTAACAAGGAACAAAAAGAATTTTCATATTTTGTATGCTGTAGTGATATTTAAGATCTCTATGTTATGCCGGCTATATAAGCCAGAGGCATCTCTCTCGTCGGTCTCTTTCCATCTCGACACACTTATAATAAAGGACGTATTATACCTAAAGTGTGTTGAACACTACATGGTGTCAGAAGTGAGATGTCGTTTCAAATAGCTCCACCGGAAGTATTCGACTTCAGTTTTCCAGAAGCATGGTCTGCATGGATCCGAAGATTCGAGAGGTACCGGGAAGCAATCGGACTGTTGGACGAATCACAGTCCAAGCAAGTAAATACCTTACTGTACTTATTAGGCAATAAGGGGGAAGACATCCTATGCTCGTTTAATTTAACGGAAGCGGAAAGAGGAAGGTATGAAGCCGTAAAAACTAAGTTTACGGCGCACTTCAATGTCCATCAAAATGTAATATTTGAAAGGGCAAAGTTTAATCGACGCTCGCAACAGGCTGGGGAGCCTATAGATGATTTTATTACATCACTCTATAAAATGTCGGAAAACTGCAACTATGGGACGCTCAGAGACGAAATGTTAAGAGATAGAATAGTCGTGGGGATTAGCGACGATTCACTATCTGGACGTTTACAGATGATCGGCGATTTAACCCTCGAAAGAGCGGTAAACATGGTTAGAAATACCGAAGTTGTAAAGCAACAACAAATTACTTTAAAAGAGGAACGAAATCAATCGTTGGACGCGGTGCACGCCAGTAGAAAAGCATCTACAAGGACAAGCGTGGCACGGGGAAGCAATCAATGCCGACGTAAACCAAATAACTGCCAATGGTGTGGCGGCTCATCATCGCACGAAAGAGCAAGTTGTCCTGCTAGAAGCGCAGTATGTTTTTCTTGTGATAAACGTGGTCACTTTAAGACTGTTTGTAAATCGAAGCATCGATTGCAACCGTTGATCACTCCGGAAGAATCAGATGCCTACCTAGGACGGATTTCAACCTATTGCGATGAGAAGGTCACGAAAATCAAGAAAGGTCAAATCATGACCGAATGCGTGCCCGTACCGAGCTCGGAACATGTCGCAGAAATTGTTGGAAGACGAGGATGCAAGATTAAAGCGCTCCGGGCGAAGACGAACACTTACATTAAAACCCCGATGCGTGGGGAGGAGCCAGTGTTTGTGGTTACCGGCCAAAAGGAGGACGTCGCAATGGCTCGCAGAGAGGTTCAATCCACTGCTGAACATTTCACACAAATTCGCGCAACTCGTAATAAGCACGCGAAAAGAAACTGTCCAACTAGCGTATCTTCCGACGATAATCGTTCAACCGGAACCATCGCCGTGAAAGTTCGAGTCCCTTACCGAATCGTAGGGTTGGTGGTGGGGTCCAAAGGGGCGACCATTAAACGAATTCAGAAGCAGACCCACACGTACATAGCGACACCGTGTCGCGATAAAGAGCCAGTGTTCAAAGTAACGGGTCTTCCCGAGAATGTGGAGAAGGCAAAAGCGGAAATTAAGGCCTGCATCGCCACGAGGACCGGCACTCCAAAACAGAACACTGACAATGAATTCAAGAATAACGGTTTCCGGATGGAGACGTGTTATGCTTTTATATTACTGTTTGTTATTGATATAGTACCTAAATTTCTGGTCTCATTATTTTCCTTATCCTTTAAAGGGGGATGTAGTGATATTTAAGATCTCTATGTTATGCCGGCTATATAAGCCAGAGGCATCTCTCTCGTCGGTCTCTTTCCATCTCGACACACTTATAATAAAGGACGTATTATACCTAAAGTGTGTTGAACACTACATATGCGTTATTTATTTTCCACACAAACAATTATCGGGTGTTTAGTAATCAATACTCTAAATGTCATTTATTACAAATATTAGTACGGCCCGTTGGTCTAGCGGTTAAGTGCGTCGCCTTTCAATCAAAAGGTTGCAGGTGCGAAACTGGTCGCTAGCTAGTCGGTTGTGTCCTTGGGCAAGGCACTTTACGGCCATTGCCTAAATCCAGCGGATTAATGGGTTCTACCAAATTGAAGGAACGTGTCTATCATATACAACACACTGCAATAGCTCCGGTAACCTGACGATGGGCGCGAGGTGATCTGACGATTGCCCGTGTGTTAACCCCCTTGGTTTTCCCATTCACGGGGATAAACATGAATATCCTATCCTATTAGTCTGGTCAGTAGCCGCCGGGCCGTTACGTAAATGGTTTTGGCACACAAACTGTCCTTAAGCAAGGCATTTAGCGAACATGTTAACCATATAGACATCATTCCATGCAATAATTCTTACGAGTTTACAGTAAAGAAATGCAAAATTGTATGTCAGAGCAGTGACAAACTATATGCGATTGGTAGATCGATCACGTGGTCCGCCAGTTTAGGAATGAAATAATTTTGGCCTCTGATTCACTAAACAATGTACAGTCAATCGGGGACAAGAAAATAATTGTGATCATTAAATTGGACACGGCGGTTTTAACGGAGCTATTGCAGTATGTTACTTACAATGGAAATAGTTAATGTTCGACCCATTGGTCTATTGTGTTTGAGCAATGTCTGCAAAGTTCCTTGCCACAGTTCACAATCGATACGCTAGAAGCTTAACCCACAACCTTTCGGCTGACATCCCAATGCACTACCACTCAGCCAACCAAGCATGTTCAAATAAATAAATATCTTTACAGTTATTGCTTTTACACATTTTCAGCCGAGCTTAGTTTCGAACCCATGATGACAGGACCGTTTTTGTATAAGAGTCGAGTCGGTACATATATTGGTCGCGCTTACCATTCGGCCACACGACCATACATTTTACACACATTTTTTAGGTTACACCGTGGGATTGAACATGTAACCTTCCAGCTTGTGGCTACTGTAACAAACCATTATGCTGGGCAGTCCAACAAAAAAACATTTCATTTCACAAAGCGCACCATAGTCATATGCCATTCTCTTTTGTTTAATTTTTTAATAAAAATTCATGGCTTTGTACAATAGGGTGGGAATATTTTTACCTTTTCTCATTACCCCAATGTCGTTTTTTAATTGTTCCTGCAGGCCTTCCGCTTGGTCAAAAACTATTGCATTTCGTTTAAATGATTTGAAACTTTACGTATTTTCGGAAAATCCTAATAACCCACTGGATTAAGGCAATGTCCGCTATTAGCCTAACCCAGTACTCCGACTAAACAGATGTTTCTATTCTAAAATCGCCTTGATCCCAACAACTGTGGGATCATGCCCGCCTTTCGTGAATTATTACACGTTCCAATTAAAGCGTCCATAGGTTAATTAAAGACACAAGATGAATGTTTCGCTTTTTTAGTATCAAATGGGATTATTACGTCCATTCAGGATTAAAGCAACGAGTTGGCATCCACGGTTAATGTGCAGATGGCAACAACGACAGTTTTATTATGGATAATCATGAAGCTATTAATCCTCTGTGGCGCTTTGTGTTTATTTAGGAACGGTAGCGCCTATCCTTTTGCATGCATTTACATTTTTTTTGTTTCTCATTTCGTTTCCAAGAAAGACTCTCTTTTTGGGAAATTTTTTGTTTCTAACCGTTAAGGTAGGTAGGACTGGGGCTCTTTTGATGTCTATGACTAGCACTAGATCTGACCCGAAGTTCCCTGGCTATTGAGGCTTCAAAATTGACTCCACAAATTCGAGATCCGTCACAGAGGGGTGATTTTATTCTTAACTACACGCAAGAACAGTAGAAATTGTTCTCTGCTCTTTACTAGTTAAACGGTAGGCTAAAATAACGTCCTTTTAGCGCTACGGCACAAATTGTATATCTCGTAATACGTTATACTCTCAGCGTTCGAAACGGCGGTTTCGGCGATAAAGTTACTGCATTAGTATTGAGCGTTATATTGTTACTTGTTGAGCGGTAAAGCGTTTATAATAATAATTCTAAGCGAGAAGGCGTTAAAAGGTGGGCCTCCCGCCGATTGGGACGGGTCAACAATCTTTTAAAATGAAAGTTTATTCGGACTTTCCGGTTTCCGGGTGTCACGGCCCGCGTGCCGGGTCCAGGCTGTGAAGGGATTTTGACCGGCCTGCAGATTGTACCTAACCGTATCCTGTAAATAAGATATTAAATACTATTCATGAAATAATCCGGCCCACCCAGGACTTCATTTTCCCACATCTGGCCCGCTGACTAGAGAAGTTGCCCACCCCTGTTTTAACACATAACCAACGCCCCGGTATATGTCTTAGTTTAAGTGCGACATTTTAAACGCCATCCAAGCATGTATACAAAGAACAAAAAAGTTTTACACGAAGCCTACGGCAAAGTTTTTAAATTTCAAATGAGATTTCTCTGTGTCACATTTATGCTTTAGTTTGCGTAGTATACTGAGAAATAAATTAATTCCGCCATTATTGTTTTCTTAATTCAAATTGAGTCGATAAAGTAAACACAAGGGGATTAAAGTTTCTAGCTTTTGGAAGATTATCGCTCAACTTATCACAGCTTTACTCACAAGTTTCATTGTTTGTGTTGGTTCTAGCTTGCAGCAGGGAAGTGCGAAAAAGTACAGCGGACTGGAATAAAAGGGAAAATGTCCGTCGAAATTTAATTTGTTTCAAAAATCATACAAGACAAGCAGCATCACGGGAGCGATGAGAGGTGATTAATATTTGTTATTACTTGGAGTATTATCTGGAAAATATGTCATAATTTCTGATTGAAGAATATATGTGCGTCGTAGATTACCTTTTCTAACGCGTCATATGATTGTATAATCATTTAAATGATTTAATCATTTAAATGCGTTACCAGGTGAAATGGAGCTTGCAATGTGTGCGTCACGAAACCAAGCGACAATAACATGGATGGGGGTGAAAAATGTGACAGGAGTTCTCGGGTTAAAGGGTGGGGTTAATTTAATTAAAATTAATGGACGGAAAGAATGAAAATAATGTATTAGTGACATATATTTTGGAAAATGATATTTTAAAGAATGACAATATTATATTGGTCACCTGGTATATTAACCATTTGTCTACGAAATAATTTTTAGTCGCTTATAAAAGAACACTGTTATATCAGCTAAAGGTTATTTACCGAAAAATAAACTTTCTATTCCCAGGTGCACGTGACACCAGGTAACGTTGGAAGCCACGAAAGTGATAAGATACACGTGACTTCACGTTATGTTGAGACTCACGAAGTAATAACTATGTAAGTAAATGTGATTATTGTCGCAGCTTGTACGAGAACTCCCTATTTTTACCGCAATCCAGTTTCGAACCCACGTTGGGCTTGTCACTGAGACAATTGTGGTATACAACCTGTACATGTATCGGTTTCGTGTTTATTTTTACTGATGATGTTGCTAAGACCGATTTCTTGTATGTAAGTCGATATATGTATCGGTCACGTTAACCTTTCAGCCACACGACCTTAAAAATTCATTGCTTATTGTAAACATGATAACGACGATCTATCGACGACCAACATGCGGTATGCTGTATTATCTTGGATAATTCAAGGGATTCAAATTAAATGGGTATTTATCTTAAGTGTTGGCACGAGACGTGCATTTTAAAGTGTAATCACTTAATTTTTTACCACGCAGTCGCATAGGCAAGCGACCGCAAGTAAAACAAAGAATCGTGGTATCGGTTTGGGGGAACAACCACCAAATTGGTTCGACCAGCTTTAGCTGCGTGGAACTTAAAGCCGCAAAGGTAGGACGTATTAACATAACCGGAATAAAAAATTATTTTAAAAAATATGGACAAAAACTTTGTAATGTTTTGAGACTCTTAATCGCTGTAGATTTCTCTTTTAATATATTTGGTTACTCTATTTTTTTATCTCTAAAAATTGATTTCTGTCGTTTTTTGTATTTAACATTTTTCAATTATATTGATTAATATATCGCTATGTTGTTGCCGCATAGTTAATGATACCTGCCATCGTCATATTACGAAATGATTGATGCATTATAATGTGAGATTACATGTTATACAGGTAATATGCGGGTGGTATAAGCTTCTTAACAATCAGCTCGGAAGAAAAAAGAACGTGAGATCGGGACCAGGTAAGCGAGACATGCAAATAATAACGATGCAATCGTCTCATTTCCGGCAATAAGCGCCAAGATCATGACGCTTTTATTCTGACAACTAGATTCTAAACCGCATCTCAAATTGTTAATCCCAGAAACAAAGCGATACCACAACGCAAAACTCCGCGGGATGCCAAACTGGGTATCGGATCAAACTCACCACAATTCGATGAAACAACTGGACAATTTATACGAAACTCCGATTAAAAAGGTCAGAATCAACAGCAGTATATATGGTTAAGTTGATTGGCATACTTTACAGTTACGCTCCTTGCATTATCATCCTAGGAAAGCTCGTGTTTGGCTAAAACAACACACTTTCAAGACATATAATATAATCGATTTTTGTAGCTGTTACCGTGTGTAAAAAGATAATAGAGAACTCGAAGTAATTTACAAATCACTTGTCAACATATTGAAACAGCTTCGACGGGCAGAACAGGGTATTGCAGCTTGGTTTTGAACAGGTGTCTTAAATTATCGATTGCAATGTTCTTTTTCATCTTTGCACCTGACATCTGTTTTGTGTTATATAAAGCCATGTGTGTCTGATTGTGTATAGGAGATGACATTTTGTACTGGTTGGGATAGGACCTAGAAAGGTTAGGATTCCAGATAATTGTCTTTCGTGTTACCGTTTGCTCGGTAAATATTGTGGTGCAAAAATACAAAGGATTGTTGACATGCGGACTACCTTATGTAAGCAGATTGTAATTAAAGTAGGCCAAGTGGAAAACTATGATCAGTATAAGATACGTCACGAATGTAGCGAATTGTCAGTTGCTATCTTGCCTGTCAGGATTGTTCAAGGTCGCTTTGAGTTGGCTTCACCAGAGAGCAAAGTTTTTCTTTTTAATAAGATAAGGAATTCGTTACTAGTGTTGTTTTTAGAAACAAACTAGAAACATTCGATTAGAACAAAATATGTTGAAAAAAAACTTTAATTTTCTGACATCACCGTCGAAAGAAATCCTTCCGTCACCTGTTATAGTCCGACCAAGGATCAGACTTGCAGTTGAGCGACGAGCAAAGGAGGTTGTAAGAAGTTCGAACATATCTGCTTCTGGTGCCGGAGCGGGCACTGCAACACACACTGCGATAACACCGACAGGTCGCAAGCACTTACGACCCAAGAACTACACCCCGGAAGATATCATGACATCTCGACTGAGTTATTCGATTCTGGAACAAGTTTGTTCAACTCCGGATTTCAAAGGACAATCGTCATCAAGAACCGTCGACGTCGAACATGACGTCAATAGTTCGACATCGTCAGAAGGTTACCACAGTAACAGCGATCCCGATACACCAATGGCGACGAATAAATTCCACCTGGGGAAGTGACGTAGATAAAAGTGACGATAAAATGGTCGAGAATCAAATGAAACGAACGCTAAGCAGACGCTTGTCATTGGACAGTTTGATGCAGTTTAAAGAAAAAGTTAACTTCGAATCGCCGATTCAATCAAAGGTTGAACGTAATATGTGGAAAGATAATGAAAGGAACTGAAAATCGAACGCTTTGTAAGTATAGTTTTTTTAAGAGTTGAAACACAAAAACACATCAAATAAAAAAGTTTAATTTCTAATAAGGTCAAATTTGATGACGTGGTTTCAACAACGCAAAATCCCCGAATCAGAGAAGAATGCAAAATCATTAAAAAAGAAAACTTCCACCGGCGAACTTCGAATCAAGGAAAAACCTTTAATAAATCTCGTTTCCGTAGAAGTTTAAGCATGAGGAAGCACAAGAAGTAAGTAGCTCGTTACATTGATCATGTTGGTAGGAACCTGTTGATCCCGTGTTCGATTTCTACCCCACTCGTGTATTTTTCAGTTATACGTTTCCAATGATTTTTTTTATTTTAAACCAATCGAAATAAAATTATAAAATAAATGTATATTTACACAACCGTTAACTTAAACTGGCCTCCATTTTACATAAATATTCGGAGTGAAAATAATGTAAAACCGACAACATTAGAAGATGTTCTGTCAAATAAAGGCGGGTGGTTCGACTTGTGAGGTTATTGGATTTATCTATTGGTCGCATTTACAATTTAACAATTTCAACATCTGCATGTATATTTTTAGCAATATACATATTTTGAAAGATGTAACTTTTATCACGGGTAGGTTTTTACCGGTATTTTAAATCCATTATGGACTCGTCAGTATGGCCGTTTTTAATATAAAATTGTAAATCGGGCTCTTTAACTATTAGTTCACAGAACTGTTATTCTGTAATCGAAAAAGTAACGAATCTGATACCCATCTGCTCGTATACATACCCAATATAACGGTGTCTTTGTATTCTAGCCAGCACTACTTCATACAGAGAGTTCCTGGTCAGTGAATTCAGTTCAGAAAACCTCGATTTTTGGCTTGAATGTGAAGAATATAAATCTCTAAAACCTTGCAAACTAAAAAAGGTGGCAAACCAAATATACGTCGAATACCTCGCCCCTGGTGCTGATAAGCAGGTTTGTCTTTTAATTAAACAAATCCATTTTACTTTAGAAGGTCTGACAGATTAGTCTAATGGGGTAGTATAATTGCATTATATTTACATAAAGTCCTTATTTTGATTATCTATTATATCTCTTTTAAAGTTTTACATTATTTATAAATTAAGACTTTTAAAGAATATTATGATTGCTTCCAATTTTTAAAGAATAAAGTTTACGATTTGTTTTATTATTCGGGCCATGTTTTGAACTAATGAATCTCGTCACTAGGAAAGTTATAATTTGAAAACTTACCGGTCACTTTAATTTATTGACCACATGACCGTACAGTTTAGGCGTCTATTTTTACTCGGATAAGGTTCGAACCAATGATTGGTCCGTCCGTAAGATTTTTTATACAGTTTATATGTATCACTCGCGTTAACCATTCGGCTACATTATCTTACTTTTTAGGTGAGTTTGGCTATTCAAACCTTGTATATATACTATATCTATGTATTATCTCACGAGTCCCTCTCCAGGTGAACTTGGATTCGCGAACAAAGGAACTTACCTGGTCCAAGATCGCAACCCCAAGTTATGCGACTTTCGATGTAGCCCAAACCCACATATTTAATCTCATGCAGACCGATTCCTTTACTAGGTATAAGAGAGTTTGCAAGATTTTCTAAAATACTGATTGATTTTTGTTGTATATGTTCCATTTTTTACCAAATACATTTGATGGTTATAATTCGGCTTGTTTAATTGTTCTGTCTAATGGCAATTCCTGGGTAGTATGGTGTGATAGGATAAGAAATTCATTTTTATACCCGTGAATTAGAAAACCAAGTTTTTTTGCAGTGTGTTGTTTGCCCATGGATTAAAGATAACGTCCCTTTTTCCCCTTTCACTGGGCGTTTTTCCGGTAACTGGGATAAACATGAATATCATATCATAATAACTCACGCTGACATGTCGATTGGTAAATTTTTTATTAGGTCCTTTGCCAATTGTTATGGTGACGGTTTCAATTTCTATAAGTTCTGTAAAATTACAAAATTTGCAAATAAGTTTACCCATGTAAAGAGACCACCAACATTGTATAGCATATAACGCTAAAGAGGATTAATAGCTTCATGATTATCCATAATAAAACCGTCGTTGTTGCCATCTGCACATTAACCGTGGATGCCAACTCGTTGTTTTAATCCTGAATGGACGTAATAATCCCATTTGATATTAAAAAAGCAAAACATTCATCTTGTGGCTTTAATTAACCTAAGGACGCTCAAGGCGTAATAAATCACGGAAGGCGGGCATGAAACCACAGTTGTTGGGTGACGTCGGTTAGCTCAATCAGCGAAGAAGCGCTTATGGAATAGAAACCTATGTATAGTTGTAGTACTGTGTAAAGCAATTAGCGGGTATTGCGTGTGAATCATACACAACACACTGCAAAAGCTCACGGGAATAAACATGATATCCTGTCCTATATTTATGGGTCCCATTTGGAAAAATATGACACATATTTTTTTTGTTGTCAAACGCCCAGACTTCTACCACAAGGAATAATGGAATCGCAATGAAACTTGATAATTTGTTAGACAACATGACCTAGATATGCAGAAACCAAAATTTTTGATATTAAATTCAGGGTAAATCCCCTTGGTCGTTAAAAACCAAAACGGTCATTTTTTCTAAAAAATTAGCTTTTTGGGCCTTAGCGCCTGAACAGCTGGTCCAATTAAAATCATATTTTGGAAAATGCAAGTGCATTAGTCACTGATTTAACACTTAGAGGAAATGAAAAAAATACCTAGAAAAATACCCTAAAATTAGATTTTGTTCTCAAATCATGATTTTGACAAGCATGTCATGTCGCCCCGACATCTACCAAATGGAATATTGGAATAAACCATATGAAAACTTAACATTTGTTAGATAACATGGTCTAGATATGTAAAAAACAAAATTTTGGATGATAAATCTAAGGGAATTCCCCGGATGCGTTAAAAACCAAAACTGTATTTTTTCAACAAAAAAAACAAGCTTTTTTGGGCATAGCGCTTTAACGGATGCTCCAATCTGATTTAGATTTGGTGGAATGTAAGTGCATTACCTACTAATTTAACAATTAGATAAAATAAAAAAATTATTTAGGGGAAATACCCTAAAAAATAAGAAGTTAGTTTTCAAATCATGATTGTGACAGGCATGGCATGACGCCCCGACATCTACCAGAAGGAATAATGAAATAGTAATAAAACATTGTCATTTGTTAGACAACATGGTCTAAACACGCAGTAGAAAAATTGTCGTTGATAAATCTTGGTAAATTCCCTGGGACGTTAAAATCCAAAACGGTTATTTTTCTAAAAAATAGCTTTTCGTGGCATAGCGTTTGAAGGGCCGCTCTAATTTTAATCAGATTTGGTGGAATGCTGGATCGTTAGCCACCCTGTGTCAATTAAAAGAAAGAAAACATTTACTTAGGGTAACTCCCTTAAAAAAAAGATAGGTTTCTGAATTATGATTGTGACAGGCATGCCACATTGCACTTACATCTCCAACAAGGATTCGTCAAATTATATTAAAACTTTAAGAATTATTAGATAACATGGCTCACATATGTAAAAACAGAAACTTATGTACTAAACCCATGGGGAATTCCCCGAAGCCATGGAAAACTAAATCGGACTGTTTTAGGAACTTAGCTTCATTTCAATACATCACTTGAAAAAAAGCTTTAATTTAAAACATTTGTGTTAAAATCTTCGTAAATCTAACACGATTTTTCGTTATTTTAACTACACATGAAGAAGAAGTTTGGTTTGATAACTATGGGACCCATGCGTTTATGCTTGCAGAAACAAAATCTACACACACAGTGTATAAAATATAAAATGTGGTTAGGGACCCTGTTGCATGAATATATATACGGCATACAACATGTGTTTTACAAATAGTGGTGGTTAAACACGTGGTTGACACTCTCTAGTCTATTGTAAGTTACCCATATTTTTTCTACACTCACCTATAAAGCGATTGAACATGTTGGCTTGGTGACAATAGTATTATTTTGGCTTTAATTTTTTACTATTAAAGGACAGGATAGGATATTGATATTTATCCCATATTTATTCCGAGGCATTATCTCACACAATCGTCAGATCACCTCATGCCCGTATTCAAGTTACCGAACCTATTGCATTGAGTTGGAAACTTTTCGTCAATTCGAAAAAACAATAACCCGATATGTGAAGGCAATATCCAGTAATTGTTTGCCCAATACTCCAACTAAACAGGTTTGTTTTCTAAAAGCGCATTTTAGTTTGATTGAGCTATCCGATAGTACCTAATCCAACATATGAGTATGGTGGTTTAGAGCGTCGCCCTTCAGCCGAACAGTTGTATGTATCAAACTGGTCGCAAGCTAGTCTGTTGTGACCTTGGACAAGGCACAAACATTGCCTAAACCCAGCGGATTAATAGGTTCCCTCTAAATTGAAGAAACGTTTAAATCGTACATAACGCAATGCAATATCTCTGTTAACCCGACGGTGGGCGCGAGGTAATCTGACGATTGCCTGTGTGTTAACCCCCTTGGTTTTCCCATTCACGATGATAAACATGAATATCCTATATTCTTACTTAATTTAAAAAGTGATTTTATGGCTGCCTTTCGAGATTTATTACATTTTGCGCGGTCATAGGTTAATTAAAACCTACAAGATTAACGTTTTGCTTTTTTAGTATGAAATGGGATTATTGCGTCCATTCAGGATTAAAACAACGACTTGGCATCCACGGTTAATGGGCAGATGGCAACAACGACAGTTTAATTATAAATGTTTATAAAGCTATTAATCCTCTGTGGCGTTATATGATGTGTAATGTGGCGGTCAATATTTATATGGGCAAAATTATTTGCAAATTTTGTAATTTTACAGATGTGGTTGAAAGAGAGTCGTCAGCAAGTTAGAAAACAACAACGGACGACAATGGCCCCCAGGGTAGATTATTATGATATGATATTCATGCTTATCCCCGTGAAGGGAAAACGCAGGGACGTTATCGTTAACACACGGTCAACCGTCAGATTACCTTGTCAGGTTACCGAAGCTATTGCAATGCCACATAGCAGTACATAACGACTTTCATAAAAAATGGTCATAGTGATGTTTACGAAACTTGGCTCAGTTAAAAAAACATAGAAATTTACACGTTGATGTTATACAAAATGCTAATAAATTGTATCAGGTAACCATATTGAATTTCGAGATGATAAGGTGTTATATATTTTAGTCTATACACACCGAAAACATTGTAATAATTATGGATACCTGTTACCTAGAACATGACATTTATTGATGGATCATAACATCTAATCTTAGTGGCGTGATGGATTAGTGAATGTGGGTATAAAATACGTTTATACATCTCATGATTGAACGTAAATTACATGCACATGCATAGGATGTCGAATTATATGATACTCTCACACCCTCGTCGGAATGCCGAATCTATGTCAATCTCCGCATTCGTTATAGAACCCATCAGCAGATTTGGTCAATTGTTTAAATAACTTGGGCCGAGATATCTTCTTACTGGTACTCGCGTAAGTAAGAACTTATTTTGCATATAAAAAACTAATTAACATTTACAGCGACTTTTTCTATTCAACTGAAGTATAACGTTTTTATTATACACATGGCGCGTCCGAATACTGGAGTTACTTACAGCATGATTCTTTTCCGAACGTGCTGAATCGATGCTGTAAATATTAAGTATAGCAAAGTGGGTAATATAATGCTAATTGTGACTCTCTGGATAAACAAACTCCGTCGTTTATTTCAACCCAGTTCCACTTTCTCTACTAGCATACCCACCTGCCTTAATAATTATGTCAATTCGCAGCTGCAATCTGCCGTGTATAGTTATCATTCACACAAGTAACTTGGTCTTGCTCTAAGATATAACTAACGCCAGACACCTCTGTAGAAATCTAAGTTTACGCGCGACATTTTAAACGCCATAAAAGCCCTATACAAACAACAAAAAATTTCACACGAACCCTACGGTAAAGTTTTTAAAATTCAAATGAGATTTCTCTGCTTCACAGTTATGCTTGTGTTTGTATTGTATACTGAGAAATAAAATAATTTCGCGATTATTGCTTTCTTAATTTAAATTGAGTCGATAAATTAAACACAAAGGGATTAAAGTTTCTAGTTTTGGAAGATTATCACTCAACTTATCACAGCTTTACTCACGGGTTTCATTGTTTGTGTTGGTTCTTTTGTATTAGCTTGCAACAGGGAAGTGCAAAAAAGTACAGCGGACTGGAATAAAAAAGAAAAATGTCCTTCAAAATGTAATTTGTTTCCCAAAATATACAAGACAAGTAGCATCACTGAAGCGATGAGAGGTGATTAATATTTGTTATTACTTGGAGTATTATCTGGAAAATATGTCGTAATTGCTGATTGAGGACCATATGTGCGTCGTAGATTACCTCTTCTAATGCGTCATATGATTGTGTAATGGTTTAATTATTTAAATGCGTTACCAGGTGAAATAGAGCTTGCAATATGTGCGTCACGAAACCAAGCGACGATAACATGGATGGGGGTGAGAAATGTGACAGGAGATCTCGGGTTAAAGGTGGGGATGAGTTAATTAAAATTTCATCGACAAACGGAATAAAAATAATATATTGCTGACAGGACATACAGTATATTTTAGAAAATTAGTTAATAATTACATTTGAAAATATTATATTGGTCGCCTGGTATGTATACCATTTGTCTATAAAATAATTTTAGTTGGTTAATAAAAGAACACTTTTAAATCAGCTAAAAGTTATTTAACGTAAAATATAAACTTTCTATTCCCAGGTGCACGTGACACCCGGTAAAGTTGGAAGTCACGAAAGTGATAAGATACACGTGACTTCACGTTATGTTGAGACTCACGAAGTAATAACTATGTAAGTAAATGTGATTATTGTCGCAGCTTGTACGAAAACTCCCTATTTTTACCGCAATTAAGTTTCGAACCCACGTGTGGGCTTGTCACTGAGACAGTTGTAATATAAAACCTGAAGCTGTATTGGTTTCGTGTTTATTTTTTACCGGTGTTGGGATTCGAATTAAGTGGTTCCGTAATTATCTCAACTGTTGGCACAAGACGTGCATTGTAATCATTTAGTTTTTTTCCACACAGTCGCATGGGCAAGCTACAGCAAGTAAAACAAAGAATCGTGGTATCGGTTTGGGGGAACAACCAACAAATTGGTTCGACCAGTTTCAGCTGCGAGAAACTTAAAGCCGCAAGGGTAGGAGGTTACGTATTGATATTACCGGAACGAAAAATTATTTAAAAAAAAATATTAAAAATTTGGTTATATTTTGCGTGTTCTAACCGCTGTAGTTTTATTTTTTACATAATTTCTACGTCTTGATTACTCCTATTTTTATTTTCAAAAATTGAATTCTGTCGTTTTTACGTTTTTACATTCTTCATTTATATTGATTGATTACAAAGAAACCTTGGTTAATTAAATATTCCACTATTTTTTGCCGAGAATAGGTAATGAAAACGGCTATATATATTATGAAATGATTTATGCTTTGTGATGTGAGATGACGTGTTATACAGGTAATATGCGGGTGGTATAAGCTTCTTAACAATCAGCTCGGTAGAAAGAAGAACGTGAGATCGAGACCAGGTGAGCGAGACATGGGAATAATAAGGATGCAATTGCCTAATTTCCGGCAATAAGCGCCAAGATCGTGACGCGATCATTGCAATGATAGCCATTCGTCCATAAATAACTTACAACACACAACAACTAGATTCTAAACCGCTTAACAAATTGTTAATCCCAGAAACAAATCGACACCACAACGCAAAACTCTGCAGGATGCCAAACTGGGTATCGGATCAAACTCACCACAATTCGATGAAACAACTGGACAATTTATACGAAACTCCGATCAAAAAGGTCAGAATCAACAGCAATATATATAGTTAAGTTGGTTGGCATACTTTACAGTTACGCTCCTTGCATTATCATCATAGGAAAGCTCGTGTTTGGCTAAAACAGCACACCCC
The DNA here is from genome assembly GCA_000149265.1 of Ciona savignyi. Classification (NCBI taxonomy): domain Eukaryota; kingdom Metazoa; phylum Chordata; class Ascidiacea; order Phlebobranchia; family Cionidae; genus Ciona; species Ciona savignyi. The sequence continues at coordinate 233,519 of CH002274.1, forward strand.
CACGCAAGATAATATAGTCGATTTTGGTAGCTGTTATACAATGTGTAAATAGTTCATGAAGAACTCGATGTAATTTACAAATAACTTGTTAACATATTGAAACAGCTGCGACAGGTAGAACAGGGTATCACAGCTTGGTTTTGAACAGGTGTCTTAATTTATCGATTGCAATGTTCGTTTTCACGTTTAAACCTGACATCTGTGCTTTGTTATATAAAGCCATGTGTGTCTGATTGTGTAGGAGATGACATTTTGTACTGGTTGGGATAGGACCTAGAAAGGTTAGGATTTTGGATAATTGTCTTCGTGTTACCGTTTGCTCGGTAAATACTATGGTGCAAAAACACAAAGGATTGTTGACATGCGGACTACCTTATGTAAGCAGATTGTAATTAAAGTAGGCCAAGTGGAAAACTATGAGCAATATAAGATACGTCACGAATGTAGCGAATTGTCAGTTGCTATCTTGCCTGCCAGGATTGTTCAAGGTCGCTTTGAGTTGGCTCCATCAGAGAGAAAACTTTTGCTTTTTAATAAGATAAGAAATTCGTTACTAGCGCTGTTTTTAGAAACCAACTAGAAAGTATTTAGATGAAAGTTTTAATAAAAACCAAATGGTATTTTCTAAATAAAATTTAATTAACAAAGAATCTAACAAAGAATCAAAATTGATAATTTGGGTGATTTTAGGCCTGGTTTCCAAGCATTGAAAATAAAATATTCCTTTATAAGTTCTACTATTAGAATTGTAAATTTCAGTTCAACTTTTTCACAAATGCTATATTTTTCACCACATATCTAATTAATAAAAATAAAATTACAGACTGGAATAAATCCAATCAACCAACTAAGCCGCGATAGAAATCAAGACAGTCGATTAGAACAAGATATGTTGAAAAAAAACTTTGATTTTCTGACATCACCGTCGAAAGAAATCCTTCCGTCACCTGTTATAGTCCGGCCAAGGATCAGACTTGCAGTTGAGCGACGAGCAAAGGAGGTTGTAAGAAGTTCGAACATATCTGCTTCTGGTGCCGGAGCGATAACTGCAACGCACACTGCGATAACACCGACAGGTCGCAAGCACTTACGACCCAAGAACTACACCCCGGAAGATATCATGACATCTCGGCTGAGTTATTCGATTCTGGAACAAGTTTGTTCAACTCCAGATTTCAAAGGACAATCGTCATCAAAAACCGTTGACGTCAAACATGACGTCAATAGTTCAACATCGTCAGAAGGTTACCACAGTAACAGCGATCCCGATACACCAATGGCGACGAATAAATTCCACCTGGGAAGTGACGTAGATAAAAGTGACGTTAAAATGGTCGAGAATCACATGAAACGAACGCTAAGCAGACGCTTGTCATTGGACAGTTTGATGCAGTTTAAAGAAAAAGTTGACTTCGAGTCGCCGATTCAATCAAAGGTTGAACGTAATACGTGGAATGATAATGAAAGGAACTCAAAATCTAACGCTTTGTAAGTATAGTTTTTTAAGAGTTGAAACACAAAAACACATTAAATAAAAAAGTTTAATTTCTGATAAGGTCAAATTTGATGACGTGGTTTCAACAACGAAAAATCCCCGAATCAGAGAAGAATGCGAAATCATTAAAAAAAGAAAACTTCCACCGGCGAAATTCGATTCAAGGAAAAGCGATTAATAAATCTCGTTTCCGTAGAAGTTTAAGCATGAGGAAGCACAAGAAGTAAGTAGCTCGTTACATTGATCATGTTGGTGGGAACCTGGTGATCCCGTGTTCGATTTCAACCCCGCTCGTGTATTTTTCAGTTATACGTTTCCAATAATTTTTATTAATTTAAACCAAACGAAATTAAATTATCAAATAAATGTTTATTTACACAACCGTTAACTGGTCTTCAATTTACAGAAATATTCGAAGTGAAAATAATGTAAAACCGACAACATTAGAAGATGTTCTGTCAAATAAAGGTGGGTGGTTCGACTTGTGAGGTTATTGGATTTATCTATTGGTCGTATTTATAATTTAACAATTTCAACATCTGCATGTATATTTTCAGCAATATACATATTTTGAAAGATATAACTTTTATCACGGGTAGGTTTTTACCGGTATTTTAAATCCATTATGGGCTCGTCAGTATGGCCGTTTTTAATATAAAATTGTAAATTGGTTTAATTAGCTATTAGGCCGCACAACCGGTAATCTTTAATCAAAAAAATGACGAAGCTGATACCCATCTGCTCGTAAACATACCCAATATAATCTTGTCTTTGTATTCTAGCTAGCACCACTTCATTCAGAGAGTTCCTGGTCAGTGAATTTAGTTCAGAAAATCTCGATTTCTGGCTTGAATGTGAAGAATACAAATCTCTAAAACCTTGCAAACTGAAAAAGGTGGCGAACCAAATATACGTCCAGTACCTCGCTCCTGGTGCTGATAAGCAGGTTTGTCTTTGAATTGAAGCAAATCAATTTACATACTTTAGAAAGTCTGACAGATTAGTCTGGTGGGTTAGTGCGTCGCCTTTTTGCCAAAGACTTGCAGATTTAAAACGTGTCGTATTTTATGCTAATATATAAGCCCTTTAACTATATTTAGAAAGTTGTTTTATCTACATAACCAATTTAAAGCCGATTTCATATAAATCAACGTAATCAATTAGTTATTTTACAAGATAACAATTTGTGGTATTTGTATACAAACATTTTAGATTTACATGAGAAATTTTAAAAATTAAAATATGTCATTGTGGAGTTGAATTATATTTACATAAATTTTTATTTTGATTATCTATTATATCTCTTTTAAAGTTTTACTTTATTTATAAAAAAAGACTTTTAATATAATATTATGATTGCTTCAAATTTTCATAGAATAAAGTTTACGAGTTGTTTTTTTATTCGGGGAAAGTTTTACACTAATGATGCTCGTCACTAAGAAAGTTTTTATTTTGAAAACGTACCGGTCACTTTAATCTATTGACCACATGACCGTACAGTTTAGGCGTCTATTTTTACTCGGATAAGTTTTGAACCCATGATTGGCCTGTCCCTAGTTTTTTTTATATAGTTCGTACGTGTATCACTCGCGTTAACCGTTCGGCTTCATGATTTCACTTTTTATGCGTGTTTATCTATTCAAATCTTGCATATATAATATATCGATTTATTATCTAACGAGTCCATTTCCAGGTGAACTTGGATTCGCGGACAAAGGAACTTACCTGGTCCAAGATCGCAACCCCAAGTTATGCGACTTTCGATGTAGCCCAAACCCACATATTTAACCTCATGCAGACCGATTCCTTTACTAGGTATAAGAGGTTTTGCAAGCTTTCCTAAAATACTGATTCGTTTCTGTATATGTTCCATTTTTTTCAAATAAATTTGATGGTTATAATTCTGCGTGATTAATTGTTCTGTCTAATGGCAATTTCTGGTGCAGTGGTTTGACCCAGTGGATTAAAATTGCTTGCGACACCAGAACAATACGGGCTCGAGGATCCTGTCCAAAACTTTAGATAAATATAGGATATTCGTGGTTATTTCCAATAATGGGAAAATTAAAGGGGTTAACACACGAGCAATCGTTAAATTCTCTGACGCCCAATGTATGGATACCGGAGCTATTGCAGTGTGTTGTGTATAATACAGACGGTTCTTCAAGTTGCTAGAACCCGTTATTTTACTAGTTTCAGACCGTTAAGTGTATGTCCCCAGGACATAACCGATTAGCTAGCGACCAGGTTCGAACCTAAAACCCTTCGGCTGAAACCCGACGCAATAACCCACTGAGGTAATCGGTCGGATCAAAAAGAGTAAACGTCAAGATAGAAAGACCAGGCGTACCTCTAACTGACCGACAAGCATAATATGTTCAAGGAACAACAAATTTTTTTTGTATAATTTGTGTGCGTTATTTATTTTCCACACGTTGTTGAATGTTAAGTAATCAATACTGTGAGGGTATTTTATTGCAAATATTAGTCCGGCTTGTCGTTATTTGAGTGGTTGTGACACACAAACTGTCCTTGAGCAAGAAATTAAGCGAAATCTTAATGTTAAGCGAAATCTAATTAACACTTAAGAATACAATCTCCACTACTACCAGTAAAGAGATATTCAGTCCCAACTTATTTGACAGATTGCCCAAATCTGCTTGTGGGTTCTATAATGTATGCGGAGACTAAAACCCGACCAGGGTGTGAAATTACCATAATTTGGCAACATATGCATATGTAAGTAACTTTCGTTAAATGATGAGATGCAAACGTATTTTATACCCACATTTACCAACTTATTACGCCACTTAGATTAGAAATGATGAATCGTCAATTAATGTCATGTTCTAGGTAAACAGGTATTCATATTTATTAACATATTTTCGGTTTGTATAGACTGAAATATATAACACCATATCATCTCGGAATACAATATGGTTGATTTGCTACAAAAATATCAGCAACACAAAGATATACTTTTTATTTGGCACTACAATAGCTCCCGTAACCCGACGTACTCTCAAGGTGATCTAACGATTGCTCGTGTGTTAACGCCCTTGCGTTTTCCCGTTCACGGGAATAAACTTGAATATAATATCATATTAACTTACGCTAACATTTTGATCGCCAAACTTTTGCATTGGTTTCTTTGCCGATTGTTGTGCTGGCGGTTTCATTTTTACCAATTGTGTAAAATTACAAAATTTGCAAATAAGTTTGCTCATGTAAAGATTGACCGCCCACTTTGCATAGCATATAACGACGCAAAGGAGGATTGATAGGATCATGAATATCCACAATAAAACTGTCGTCGTTGCCATTAATTAGCAAACAAGCGCTGTTAGAATAGAAACCTCTGTTTAGTTGGAGTGTTGGTCAAGTCAATTAGCAGACATTTCCTTAAAACACTGCGTCGTTGGGTTCTACCGAATTGACGAAAAGTTTTAATCATTTACAATGCAATGCAATAGCTTCGGTCACTTGATTACGGGCACGAGGTAGTGTGACGATTGTTTAAGCCAAATTAATACTAGTGTCACCATGCCACTATGTTTCATCGCTTCATAGATGAGTCTAAGGAAAGAATTGGCAACTTACTTATCGTATAATCAATTTCAAAATTTTCCAACTGGCGAAGTTCGTTCGGATATTGTTCCACATGGTGACCAATCAACTAAACCCCTACAACTGAACCTCTTTACAACCGAACCCCTTTCAACTGAACCCCTTACAACCGAACCCCTTTCAACTGAACCACTACACATAATCCCCTTACAACTTAACCCTTTTACAACTGAAAAGGGGTTTAGTTGTAAAAGTGTTCAGTTGTAAGGGGTCAGTTTTAAGGGGTTTAGTTGAAAGGGGGTTCAGTTGTAAGGGGTTTAGTTGAAAGGGGTTCAGTTGTAAGGAGGTCAGGTGTAAAGGGGTTCATGTGAAAGGGGTTTAGTTGTAAAGGGGTTCAGTTGTTAGGGGTTTATTTGTCATCGAACCGTTCCTGAAGCATGATTGTGACAGGCATGAATTGTGGCTCCGACATCTACCAGAAGGAGTAACGGAATCGCGATGAAACTTTGTTAATTGTTTGACAAACTTGTTTAGATATGCAAAAAACAAAATTTTGGGTAATTAATTCTAGAGAATTCCCCCGAATCTCTAAAACCAAAACGGTATTTTTTCCTTAAAAAAACTTTATTAGAGCATAGCGCAAGAACAGCTGCTGCAATTTTGATTATTCTTATTTTCTACACATAGAAAACAAGTTTGTTTTGATAATTATTGGACCCATGCGTTTATGCTTGCAGAAACAAACTATGGTAGCACGATTAAAAACTTTTTGAAATATTGAATAACATGGACTTGACGTGCACATATATGACAATAACATATATTGTGTAAGGAACATGGATAACAAGATCGGATTGTTACCTCAAGTATATAGGAGTTTATGCTTGCAGAAACAAACTACATACTCGTATTATGAAATACAAATTGTGGTAACCGATTCTGCTCGTATGAATATATAGCATACAAAATGTGTTTTACAAATATTGGTGGTTAAACACGTGGTTGAACTCTTTAGTTTCGAACTTGGCGTCGCCAGGTGAGAAGTCGGTGGTGTAAAAGTACAGTCGTGTGGTCGATTGGTTAACGGGATAAATAAATATACCGACTCTTATACAAAAAACACTCATAATCACCATCCTTTAAAAGGTATCAATTCTTGGCTAAGTAAAAATGGTAATAATAGAACCTCCTTCTCACAGAAGGCGAGAAATATTAGGGTTTTCTCTGCAAGTTGAAGTTGACCGCACTCTTGTTTGCCCATTATATTCAACAAGAGATCTTCCTTAATCGTCAAATGTAAACATACAATCTTCATTTGTCGAAAGAGTGCTGAGTTTGATGAGTTCCCATTCATTGTCAACACTCTACGAATCTATTTTCGTAATTTCAGTTAAACACCGTGCGCACGCCCGTTTTGGTAATAATTATTTATCCGCTGCTCCTGCTTGTTTGACCTTAGTAGCTGCTATTTATTTTTGGTACATTTGCTTTACGGTTTAATGTGGTAGTTGACTGTTCTTATGTTGTTATTATATTGCGTTTTTGTTTTGTTTTGGAAAAACCGTCAATTAAACCATAACAAAAAACCTTAACAAAGGATTACGACAGCCATCTACGTTTATACATTATCTTAGTATAAAAGGTCGCCCTACAATTATAAACTGTACACGCAATCCCTTTCATTCGAAATTGTTGTGGTATTGTGACTCGAAATTCTTCTGGTTTACCTTGTTCTTCAAGTATATTAAGCAATCGTGGCCTAAGCGTGTACGTAAGGATTGTTTGGCCCTGGTGCACGTGCAAGAGACGCGCCTATCTTTTTGATGACTTGTGCGAATACGCTCAGCATCCGATAATAATAACTGAAAATAAACAGTTATTTGTTTAATATAAATCCTGATGTCGCTATCAATTCGAGTCAGAAACTTAATATTATTTCTAAATTTTGGTGTGCACACCACTGTATGTCGCCCAACTAAAATTTCCACGTATATAAAGATCACATGATTTATTGTTGTTTACAAGAATTATTTCTACAAAATAATTAATCATATCACGCTGCTTAAAGCGTAATTTAAAAAAAATTGTGGTATTTGAGATTTCGGAAAGCTAACTGAAGGAAGTTCTTCAAGTATATTAAGCAATCGTGTACGTAAGATTTGTTTGGTCCTAGTGCACGTGCAGGAGACGCGCTATCTTTTTGAAGACTTGTGCGAACGCGCTCAGCTCACGATAATAATAACTGAAAATGAACTACCATTTCTTTAATACAAATAGTGAGGTTGCTTTCAATTCAAGACAGAAAATAAAAATTCGTTCTAAAGTTGGGTGTGCACACCACACGCATGTCGCGCAAATAATATTTCCACGTTTAAAAGATCCCATGAATTATTGTTGTTTACAAGATATAGTTCTACCAAATAATTAATCAGATTACGGCTCCATAAAGCGTTATTGGATAAAATCCCGTCTTAACTAAATTTATAATAACAAAATGCTATTTAATTATTTTTTGTTGATATGAATAGAACAAATAAATACATTATCTTAGTATAAAAAGTCTAACTACGTTTATTAACTGCACACGCAATCTTGTTCACTTGAATTTGTTGTGGCACTGTGTCAGCTTAACTAATCATATAATCATAAAGCTTGGGAAAATGATAACATTAAATTCATTTAAAAAATAGAATTTTTTAAAATTTTGTTTCCAGAAACAAAAAATTCCTTTTCAGAAACAAAATTTTCCTTTCAGAAACAAAAAATTATTTTTAGAAACAAAAATTTTGATTTCATATGCAAAAACGAAAAGTTTTGTTCTTTGTTAGTTTTATACGACAGATTGTTTATATATATATACCTGAAACCTCTCTCTAATGTTAATCTAAAATATATTCATTATTTATTGATAGTTGTTTTCATATTTATCGAATGTACACATTTATATTACTATTTAATCCCACTTGTTTCTAATACCGTTCGTGAAAAGTACTAACCAGTGTGTTATGTTTAATGTTGTTGGTTTATACCTTAATTTTTTATTTAATTAAATATAACAAATACATTCCTTTAGTATAAAACGTCCTACTGCACTATTACCTGCACACGCAATTAATTATCTTAAAGTATTTAATTGCAAAGCTAAATCTTTTTCTCTCGCAAATTGTTTTCGTGCTTAAGTTGTACTTGACGTATTTTCATAGACCGGGATGTTTAATTCACCCAAAAAGTTATATTAGAAACGATTATTCGTTTTAGAAACGATTTTACAATCGTAATTTGTGATCAACGTCATCATCTAGTGATAGACACAAAAAGAAAGAAACAAAATTTATGTTTCTAAAATATTTTTGTTTCCAGAAACAAAAATCACAAATTAGAAACAAAATAAGAAACACAAATTTTTAAGCGCATACAAAAGGATGGTCGCTACCGTTCCAGGTGTTTTTTTATTTCTTTTAAGTCTTGTTAAATCAACGGCTTATGCACTTTTATCCTCCCAAATATGATTAAAATTGGAGTAGCCGTTCAAACCCAATGCCCAAAAGAAGCCATTTTTTTAGGAAAATTATGTTATGGTTTTTAACGTTTCAGGGGAATTCCCATTAATTTATCACCAGCAATTTTAGTTTTTGCATATTTAAAACCATGTTGGCTGTCAAATGACAAAGTTTTTATTGCGATTCCATCAATTTTTTGATACATGTCGGCGCGACATGACATGCCTTTTAAAATCATGATTTAGCAACAAATCTTTTATTTTAGGGTATTTTCCTGGATACTAATGCATTATCATTCTACCTAATATGATCAAAATTGGAGCAGCCGTTCAAGGGTCATGCACAAAAAAATAATTTTTATAACAAAAATACTGTTTTGTTTTTTAACGTCCCACGGGAATTCCCCTGGGTTTATTACCCAAAATTTTGGTTTCTGCATATTGAGACAACGTTGTCTAATAATTGACAAACTTTTATTGTGACTCCATTACCCCCTTCTGGTAGATTTCGGTTCCACAGGCCATCCTGCCGCGTATAGATGTCTAAACTGGTTAAACAGTATCTTTAACACGTTTAATATGCCGCTAGAATACATTTTATCGGTACTCAGAATATAACAGTACAATGTGCATGATTGTTTCAAATTTATATTTACACATTTTTTCTTTTAATATCAGTATTACCCAAACACTTTTGTGCAAAAAGTCTCCCATAAAATAGTCGCTTTTCCCACCCAATTCACCCTGAACGTCATTTTGACTCCCTTGTAAAGCCCGATAACACCCACAACGCCAATCACCCCCAAGCTCACCACCATCTCCCTAAACATCCGGGCAAATACGGGGTCGTTCTGCAACATTTCCCCAAAATGTTCACCCCTTTTGTTCTTATGCGGGAACGGCTTATCAGGGGTTGGTGCTCCCAGGAACTGACACAACGGGTCCCAGCCTTCCTTCACATTGAAAATAAGCAACTGGTCTTTTGGGGCATTCTGGAATAAAATCAGAATTCTTTTTTTATGTAAAGCAACTTCGGATGTTATAACAAGTCCACTAAGTGCCTCAAGGATACAACTAAAGTCTCATGGAGATTCAAGTCAAATGGTGGTGTTCTAGCTAAACAAACACGAGATGAATAAAATCGGACACAAGAATATAAGTGGTGATGTAGCTAAAAGTTTATGCAAATGTTATTTCAGGAATAAAATAAAATTTCAGGAATAAAATAGAAGAAAGAAATAAAATAGGGAACTGTACATTAAAATGAGAAGTGGGGCATATGAGTTAGTTTTCAGTTTTAAAAATGAGGTTGGAGTAAAGTTAGTTAAAATTAAGTGTCATAGTTTTAGAGGTCTGTTTCCCTCTTTCCCTCCATTAAGTGTCTTCCGTTTATTCAAAACTTACAGCAGAATAGCACAAACCTGTAAAACATGTGCGTTGTGTCGTCGATAGTGCATCTTGCATATCATGGCGTTCACCCCCACTGTATCAGTATCATGGCCCAGAAAGGGCATTGCTGTAAAATATATATTATACTATATAAATTTCCAGAATATATATAGGGCATTTGACGAGGTCCGAAAAGTTTACGTGCGAGAAGTTTCACATTTGCGCGTTTTACAAACTACGAAATTAGGTGGGAAAACTATGTTAATGATTTAAATCAGAGGAAATACAAACGCCCGTACAAATTGATAATTACGTAAAGAGTAATAAAACATGTGAGAGAAAACGCAAAAAACGACGTTAAAACACAAAATATTTTAGATATAAATTAAAACAAATGCGATAAGGTATGGTAAAGACCGAAGTATTCTCAGTGGGTTAAAGCGTCGCCTTTTAGTCAAGCCACTTAGTGGACATTGCATGATCGCAGCAGATTAATGGGTTCAAGGTTATGCGTTTAATCGTATTTTACATTAATACGACACACTTCTTGGTTAACGGTTAAAGCCGTAGTTAAAATTGTGCATACCTGTTTTCCTTAAACCAGAATTAAGTTAAATCATGTTTATACATACAATTATCACAAAAAGAAAATTACCAATTTTTCGAGCCGTTCTTGAGAGTCTACGGTAAGTTGGTGAAAGAAAAAACATTAAACGAGTTGATAAAGTGTCGGTGGCGTGAATTTGTCGTCGGAAGCTATTAACCCTTCGTTTTCCCGAACCATGAATACTATCTGGTAAAGATTGGATGAACAAGTTTAAATTAAAAACAGTGATGTAGAACTCTTATAATTTTGTTAATTTGGATTTATTGGGGTTATATTGTGGGTTGAACCAACTACTAAATAAAACTGGCAATTAAATACGGTAGTTTAAAACAACGAAAGCAAGAAAAATGAAAATTAAAGTTTAAAATACTATATAAACTCTTTTAAAATTTTAAGGGAGTGGTTAGATATTAGTTACAATTTTTTTAAGTTAGAACCCATTATTTAATCCTCTGGGTTTAGGAAACTACCGCTAAGTGCATTGCCAAAGGACACAATATAAGCTAACGACCAGTTTTCATCCCGCCACCCTTTAAGATAATCTAATAAAATTTAAGATAAAAAAGATTAAAACTTAAAATCAAAGATCAAGAATTTTCCGTAATTTCATTATATACTCGTATTTTTATTAGTCCTAACCGTTAAATAGAACCAACCTTCGCTTCCGGAAAAGCTTTCAATATCTCATCCCAGAAGACAGATCCAGGTATATCTGTCACCGCATCCACGTTTTCGTACATTTGCCGAAACAACTCAGTCGATCCGCCCACATCACATATCTCGTTCCATTCCTTCTCCAAGTGTTCCAAGTTCTCCATATAATCATACACACTGTAGCCGAGTATCTTTAACGCGGCTTGCATAGACTTTGTTCCAGTTTTGGGGAATCCGGCGACTATTACCTTCATACCGTTTTTTAAGTGATAGACGCTGTATAAAGAATTTTCGTAATTTCGTGATATCAGACTTATTCATAGCCCCGTATGTAGAACCATGGCAGATAACAGGAATCGTGGCTACATTGTATTTCATAAAAATAGATAAATATCTAGAACATTATATAGTACCTAATAGCCGATGTGCGCGGACATTTGCTTTGCGTTAAAGTTAAATCACGTGGTTCCCCGTGTGGTCGAATGGTCAACGCCACCGACACATATACTGACTCCTATACAAAACGTTCCCGGTGACAAGCCCCTTATGGTTTTGAATCTTAATCCATTGAACAAACCACATTGGAACGGTCGTGTGGCTGAAGAGTTAACGCGACCGGTTTATATAGAGAACTATATACAAAAACGGTCCTAGTAATGAACGAAGAAACAAGGCCAACCCCTAAAAAAACGCATTGTACTATCAGGTGGGCGAATGGATGGCGCGATTGATATAATAATTTAACACAACAGCAGAGTATACTACCCCCAGGGTTAAAATACGATAAGAAAAGAAGCCAATATATACAACGATCTCTAAAAAAACGGAGTAAAATCAGTATGTGTTCCAACCGGGAACATCTAAATAAGACGACATAGACAACAAACTTTATATAAATGTGTTATTTTTTTAGTCTTTCCAACACTGGAGTTAGTCCCCAGCACCCTATACTTTTGAGAACTTAACGAAACACGCAAATTGCCCTTATAGACTCTGCATTAAATCGGTTCAAAAGTTTAAATGACTTCACAAGTTTAGATCATAATGAATTACCCATAAAGGCTTTGAGAAAACGTGCTAGAAGCAACTTTCTAACTTGTAGGCTTGTAACATAATTAAAACAAAAAACGTCTAGTAATTTGAAAAACAAAAAACTATGATACAAAAAACGGACAAAAATAAGTTAAAGATGCGAATGGTGCGACTCGGTACCAACTGATCAGCAGACAGAGGGCTGGGGACTTCTTTTTGAAAAAGAAAATCCTTTCCTGATGTTTGCTTCAGTATCAAGCTGTTTTGTTTTGAGGTACTCTAATGCTGTGCCCATTGTTGCTTGAATTTAATTACCTGACCTCTTCTATTTCGGAGATTGTAAACAAGTCGCTTGTTAACGATGACCCAATTTTGGGAATGTCAAGTGGTTTTATAAATAAAGAACTAATGCAGTGATTTAGGCTAGAACTAATGCAATAGACCAGGGGTTCTTAAACTGGGGAGCGCGCCCCCCTTGGGGCATAACAGTGACATATTGATGAAAAACAGCTCTAAATTACAGTCAAACCTCGTATTTCTCGTTAACACTAATCCAATAGATTAATATGTGACCTAGTTTTAAAAAACAATTTTGTCTGGGCTATAATTCGTTACTGTTTCAATTTTCGCCGTTTTATTTATATCGACACATCGTTTATATGCAGGGTAATGGCAAATAAATTATTGTGCATTTTTTCGTAAATTTGATGTGACCATGAATCACAAATCTCAAGGGAGGCGCGACTGAAAAAGTTTAAGAACCACTGGTATAGGATCATTAGCATGATATTTTCAAAACGGGTTTGGTTGCTCTCAGCATAACAGGATGTTGTGAAATCGTGAAGGATTTTGCTAGAAGATTGTACAAGGGAAGTCATTAGATAATCTTGCTGTGCATTGGCAGGATATTTTCAAAACGTTGTAGCAACTTGTTTTCGGTTTTTCTGCACCGCTGTAAACGTTTTTTGCACCGCTGCATGGCCGTTTGCTCATAATCAAAGCCAAACTCTTTAAAATTTCCAATAGTCTGGTGGATAAGTGCGTCGTCTGTCAACCGAAAGGTCGCAGTGTCATTATTATTACAGATACGGATGCTCTAGATCAGTGGTTCTCAAACTTTTCCAGTTCGTGTCACACTAAAAAAATTCTAAAACATACGCGGCACACTTGAACAAAACAAATTGAATCAAGGAATTTTATTCAGCAAAATTTAATGAGTTGGATGTGCTTGTCGTTTGGCACAAATGGGACCCTCTTTAAATGGGATCCAATAAGTAAAGTTTGCTAATGGGATAATCATATTAAAAAATGGTTTCTCTCCTGTTATCTAGGGAGCTTTGTTGATGCTTAACTCAGCGTGCAGGACGAAATGTCATACATGTTTAAAAATACATTAATACACCACACTAAACAATGAATTGTGTTTATGACATGACAATCCCTCGTAATCCATCGCTGCCCATAGCAATACTGTCTACTTTACTTGCTACTAAACTTGAAAAAAGACATTTCTGTGCATTAAAGTCGCATATGCCCAATTAGCCACACAGTTTGAGAAACACTGCTCTAGATAAAGACAATGAGCAACAACTGGACAACTAATACTTGTAAGAGGGCAACTTTTGATTTATGTACATTTACAAACTTTTAAAATTTAATCAATTTCATAATCCTGTGTTTTTTTACAGATCAGTCGATTTAGTATCGTGTCCAGTTTGATTGGAAGTCAAATAAATTTTAAAATCTAATCTTGAAGTGTTCTGTTTTATAACACATGTGTGACGCGAGTTGGTTTAAAAAATGGAAGTTGTCGTTAGAAGCTTTTAATGTACATAGCGCAAACTTGTTCAAACCTCAAACCGAAAGTCGCATGGAGCATAAATCATTGCAGTAACTCTATTTTGTTATAAAGCGTTATAAAATAGGTGTTGAATTAATTATGAACGGAATCGATTTTAAAAGTTGTAAATTTCCAAACTCTGTCAACATCTACCTCCCACGACGTTCTGATTTGTTTTGAAATCTTCCTCTAATCTTATTCAGAACGAATAAATACATTTAGTAACACTACTGGTAAGAAAGAACATTTAATACAAGTAATATTTATTGCAACCGATACATATACCATCTGTATAATAAAAACAGCTTTGGTGCTGAGGCCATCATGGGTTTAAACCTTCGTCTGGTAAAATAAACAATTGTTTAGAACATTTGGCCAAATGGTAAATGCAACCAAAACTTATACCAAATCCTATACAAACACATTCCCAGTGGTGAGTCCATCGTGGGAACTTGGCTTGGTAAAAATAAAATTCTTAAGAACTTTTGCATACCCATAAATATGAGATAACACATCCAATGTATTAAAACTTCGATTATAATTTTTTACCATTGTAGTTCGTTACCACAAATTTGTGTTTCGTTAGCAAAGTTATTCTATTTTCATAGCATAGCACGTGGCAAGAACTTTATCATCTTTGATTGACGGCTATAAAAAGATCTCATAGTTTGGCTTCACAACAGGACGTAATCTGTTATAGAATCGTGAAAAGGTTTTCCTGGGAAATTCTCAAAGGGAAGTATTCAAGGAATGTGCATTGGCAGGATCATTGGCAGGATATTTTCAAAACGGGTTTGGTTGCTCTTAGCATAACAGGATGTTGTGAAATCGTGAGAGATTTTTCTAGAAGATTCTACAAGGGAAGTGATTAGATGATCGTGCTGTGCATGGGTAGGATGTTATCAACATCGTAGCAAATTGTTTTCGTATTTCTGCACCGCTGCAAACGTCTTCTGCACCGCTGCATAGCCGTTTGCTCATAATCAAAGTCAAACTTTTAAAACACCTCCTATTATTCTAGTGCAGTGGTTCTCAAACTTTTTTTGGTTGCGACGCCTTTCCAAAAGTTTGCTTAACTTGCGACGCACCAGTCATTAAAATATTGGTACCAAAGTTATATTTAGTGGCATCGCACACGCAATGAAGAAATGAAACACAATAAAAGAACAATAGCCACGTCCTCGCCCGTTTGTAATTTATAGTTCAAATCTAATATGACGTGTGGGCTTGTTTATTTTTGCAAAGATCGTGGAACCTTGGGAGAATCTTTGAAACTGCCACCCTCATTTCTCGTCTATTCGTAATGGATATTTTTTTATGATGGGTGTAGTTTCGAACGCAATGGCCGTGCGACGCTCTACACGATTTCAAACGACGCACCAGGGCGTCGCGACGCACAGTTTGAGAACCTCTGATTCTAGTGGGTTAGTGCGTCGAGTTTCATACGATAAGTCGCAGGTTCGAAACTGGTCGCCAGCTAGTCGATTGTGTCCTTGAGCAAAATACTTAAGAGAAATTTGCCATAAGATAACACATTGTGTATAGTTTCTATCAATTGAAGTTCGTTTTCACAAATTTTTGTTTTTCTAGCAAAGATATCCCATTTTCATAGCATAGCACGTGGCAAGAACTTTATCATTGATTGACAGCTATAAAAAGATCTCATAGTTTGGCTTCACAACAGGACGTAATCTGTAATAAAATCTGTAATAAATCGTGAAAAGATTTTCCTGGGAAATTCTGAAAGGGAAGTATTCAAAGGATCGTGCATTGGTATAATAGACGATTGGCTGTAATCTGATAAATTAATGCTGTACATCGGTATATTAATTTTATACGACAGCCTTAGAATTAAGGAAAATCTATGTCCAACAGGCATGGATATTCTACGTTTCAGGGTAAATAATAACAAATTAACCTGATTGCAGCTATCCGAATGCTTGTGTGTCTCTTTTGTCCAGTCGCCCATATTCTTTTTTATGTTTTCTGCATGCTTCGAGATTCTTTTTTACTGGGCTTAGTTTCGAACCCACGAAATCGTCACGACCGTTTTTATATCGTTGGTATACGTATCGGTCGCGTTAACCATTAGGCCACACTACCGTACACGATATTTTTACGGCTGGAATATCAGATTTACTCATACTACTGTATGTAGAAACATGATAGACAAGAATGTTAATTAAATTGTATTTGATTTAAATACTGTACTCCCAAGATCATTATGTAGTATACATAAGCCTTTCACAAATTGGTAATTAGCAACACACACATTACAGTAGCTCCGGTAACCCGACGGTTGGCGCGAGGCGATCTATCGATTGCCCGTTCTGGTTTTCCTATTAACAGAGATAAACATGAATTGTCCGACCGGTAAGTCTGGCGGTTCATTTCGACGCCTTTATATTGAAAGGTTGCAGGTGCAAAACTGGTCGCTAGCTAGTCGGTTGTGTCCTTAGGCAAGGCACTTTACGGACATTGCTTTAACACAGCGGATTAATGGGTTCTACCAAATTGAAGGAATGTGTCTATCATATAAAAATACACTGCAATAGTTCCGGTAACCCGACGGTGGGCGCGAGGTGATCTAACGATTACCCGTGTGTTAACACCCTTGGTTTTACCATTCACGGGGATTCAGGGCACGTTCAAAGTGCCACCGTACTACATATTACCGATACTCATAATATTGCAATGTGCATGGTTTATTTAACCATTTATCTACTTATTTCTGGATTTCAATACCTATATTATTTAAGCAAAGTTGTCGGTTTCACTTGGTGGCGGTTGGACATGGTTCAATAATTCTTCTTGAACTGTGTTTGAACAGTATGACGCAAATAGCAATCATTACCCAGTCTCCATCATCGAGATATGAAACTTATTAAAATATCCAACGTAGTGCAAAGTTTACACCTTTACAGAGATTTTGTTAAATTCAATGAGTCAAGCATCAGTTTATAGAACGCATTTAGGGCAAGGCTGTATTCTACATCACCAAGTTTAGACATGTTTATTTACAGCTTTATAAGCGTCTCGACAACGATAGAATATTTATTTTTGTTCCGTAAATAGGAAAACGCAGTATTTGTTAAAACACTGGCATTCGTCAGTATACTTTTTGTCCACCGTCGGATTACCAGAGCTATTGAAAAGTTTTTTTTATATGATTGAGACGTTCCTTTAGTTTGGCAAAACCCATTATTTCACTGGGTTAAGGTAATGTAAGTTAATTGACCAAAGCCCATTTTAAACCTACAAACTTTCGAATGAAAAGTTTTAAACCTACAAACTTTCGAATGAAAAGTTTTAAACCTACAAACTTTCGAATGAAAAGTTTTAAACCTGCAAACTTTCGAATGAAAAGTTTTAAACCTGCAAACTTTCGAATGAAAGGTGAGGCAGTAACCCACTACGCTTATCGGTAAAAAGCCTGTATAAGCCTACCTGTTGTGTACAGTAATGTCTTTTAAAACTGATATGAAATATAGCAACTGTGTCAAATATATATTGTTTAGGAGTTCATTGTCAAATTATTATTGTGTTTAAATTTAAATTTGTACGTTATCTCGTTGGCGTGTTTAACTAGTACTATTTAAACAGGTTATTACAATGGTTTGTATAAAGGCCAAGCAAAATGAAAGTTATAATGGCATGTTTTTCAAAGACCGGCACCAAGTCCATGAACGCTGCTTTGACAGAACTCGGTTACAATGTTCACGACTTCATGGCTAATCACACAAATACCGATGTGTCCTAAGGTCCCATGCGTTTTCTTATCGCTATTGGGGGGAATGGAAATACTATCCTATACTATATGACTATCTTTAAGCTTAGAAGAAAGCTAAAATTACCATATTCACAAAAACACAATAAGATGATTTCAAAGGTTCCGAAATGCAAATATTAGTAAGTTATACGCTTAACATGCTATATCCCGAATTTTAGTTACCTTTAACCGAGGTATTTTATAAATAAATTCTACTGTAGACTAAATGTAGGATTACGGCTATATAACCGCGCTTTATATCCTGTGATACCGACACTTTCTAAGCTGCCGATCAAATATAGGCGGGCACTATGAGAATATCGATCGGACGAATTGCCGTGTCATAACACACAAAGTTGCTTCGAATACATAACACATGAATTATTTCTTTTATTCCAGAATGTAATGGACTTGTTATAACATTAGTGGACTTGTTATAACATCAGTGGACTTGTTATAACATCAGTGGACTTGTTATAACATTCGAAGTTGCTTTACATACATAAAAAAGAATTTTGATTTAATTCCAGAATGCCCCGAAAGACCAGTTGCTGATTTTCAATGTGAAGGAAGGCTGGGATCCGTTGTGTCAGTTCCTGGGGGTGCCAACCCCTGACAAGCCATTCCCGCATAAGAACAATGGGGGTTCTATAGTGGAAGAATTTCTCGATTCTCAGCCTGTATTTATACGGCTTAAAAAAGAAGCAATGATATCGGTTTGGGTGCTGGCGGTGCTGACAGCATTCGGCCTTTACAAGGGTCTTAAATTAGCCCGCGGTTTTTAATTGGTCGGATAAATTGGCAAGCATAGCTTAGTATTTATCAAAGTAATTTTGACATTAATTCCTTTTCCACGACCATTAACACGGTGTCATTGATTCTATTATCGCCCGTGAAAAATACTAACCAGTGTTTTATTTTCAATGTTGTGGTTATATACCTTTTTTATTGATATAAAAAAATAAATACATTATCTTAAATATTACAATTCCAATATTCCTTTTGTTAGATGTTGGGGCTACATGCCTGTCAAGCGTGATGTTTTTAGAAATAAATTGGAAAGTATTAAAAGCTCCAAATAATAAACAAATGGTATGTCCTATTAATTAAAATACAATTAACAAAGAATCGGCAAAAATAATAAATTGGGTAATTTTTGGGTCTGGTCTCCATAAGCATTGAACATAAAATATTCCTATTATAAGTTATACGATTAGAATTGTAAATTTCGTTTTAACGCAATTACAAATGCTTTCTTATTTTACCACATACATAATTAAAAAAATTAAAATTACAGGCTAAAAAATAAATCCAACCAACTAACAAATATCTCTCTGTTATTAAATGTTTTATAGTTTTAAATTTTATTGATACGGTAGTCTGTGTTGGAACCGCATGCTAATTTTGTCTGGCAATAAGTCGTTAAAACAGGAACGATAACCAATCAGAAAGACAGTCAGAGTGATTTTTATTTCATAGAAGATCGGTTAAACTGGCTCTTGAAATGCAAACAGTTGCCGACCCCTCTCTAAATAATCAACTTAGGCAGTTGTG
>CH002274.1:253024-275840 GCA_000149265.1 Ciona savignyi
TAGAGCCTGCTGTTGGGTTTCTAGAGCTCTTGTAGTGAGTCGTGTACGCATCAAGTCATTGGGATAATGTGGTACAAACCACCATTTTATTAGATTCGTGCAACGTCCGTTAAGTGCATTGCCCAGGGACACATCGGAATAGTGAGCGACCAATTTAGAAACTCTTTGGATGAAAAGCAACACTTGGGTGGAAAGGCGACGTACTAATCCCCTAAAGTAATCGGTCGGATCAAAAAGAGTGACATCAAGATAAGAAGACAGCAGTCCACGAGTATATACCTCTAGCCCAGTGCTCCGTAACCAGTGTGCCGCAAGGCAATACCAGGAAATAATAATACTTTTTTAAACACAGTTTTTACGAAATAAAATAACTTAAATAAAATAGTTGTTATACAACATGTTTGTGCAAACAAACCTTTTTGTCTCCGATGTTAATCAAAAACACAAAGATTATGCCTCAAAGAACTTCGAATTTCTCTTTCGAAGATTAAGCCGAATAGCCGATTGTGTTCATCAGAACTTTAATTTATGTTTACCAGAACTTACAGGGAACAACAAGATTTTTTATTTTTTGCGTGCGTTATTTAATTTTTATACAAGTAATTATCAAGTGTTATAGGAAATTGATACTGTAAATGTTTTTATTACAAATATTAGTCTGGCCCATTAGATCATACAGTAGCCCGTCGGGTCGTTATTTGAATGATTGTGACACACAAACTGTCCTTAAGCAAGACATTTAGCGAACATGTTAACCATATAGACATCATTCTATGCAATAATTCTCACGAGTTTCAGTAAACGAATGCAAAAATGTATCACAAAGCTAAAAGGAGAAAATATGACGAAAAACCGTGAAATATTGATCGTTCCTGGCAAAAATAACAGCTTCTTTTCTGTATTAGCACACCTTTACGTAGAAGCATATATTTATTAACAAAAAAACTAACATTTAAACTTATCATTCTTTTCAAATCAAGAATTATAATATATTGCATACAAATGACATTTCAAAGCAACTGAACTCTAGGTTGTAAATAAAAAATTGACAACGAAAAAGTGAACCATCATAACAAATATAAGATTAAATGGTATATTTGAACTGAATATTTGTGCCGGATAATTTCTCATCGACCATAGAATCAATGAGTTCTGACTGGCTCACCGTGAATTTTGTTTTCCAACCACCGACTTCACCTACCAATACAAATTAAAAGGTAAATACACTATAGACATAAGCAAAACTACGGCACGTCGGGTCTTGTATTCTGGTCCGCTGGGTGTTATCGACATGTTACAAGATTAAATAGCGATGTTACAGCTAAATTATGATGTCACAGCTACATTCGTGCGACGCAACAGTGCTTTTAGGTTTTACCCAGTAATAAACCGTATTTCGTAGTTTAATGTTTTTTAACAACGGTGACAAATTATGTGTTAGTGGCGGCTCGATCACGTGGTCCGCCAGTCTAAGAATGAAATAATGTTGGCATCTGATTCACTATGAAATGTACAGTTGGAAAATTGGGAAAAATAAATATTTGTGATCATTAGATTTCACCTCAGTGGTTTTAACTATTACTATTACAGTATATTACTTGTGATGGAAATAGTTCATGTTCGACCCATTAGTCTATTGTGTTTAAGCAATGTCTGCACAGTTCCTTGCCACAGTTCACAATTGATCAGCTAGAAGCTTAACCCACAACCTTTCGACTGACATCCCAATGCACTACCACTCAGCCAACCAAGCATGTTCAAATGAATAAATATCTCTACTGTTACATTGCTTTTATATACATTTTTACCGAGGTTAGTTTTGATAGGCTCGTCATAAGAAAGTTGTTTTGTATATAGAAGTCAGTATATGTATCGGTCGCGCTAACCATTCAGCCACACGACCATACATTTTACACACATTTTTTTAGGTTACACCGTGGGTATGGCTTTGTACAATAAAAAAGTATGGCTTTGTACAATAGGGTGGGAATATTTTCACCTTTTCTCATTACTCCAATGTCGTGTTTTAATTGTTCCTGAAGGCCTTCCACTTGGTCAATATTTTCTTTCATTGACTTGAAGCCACACTTTTCACAAACATCCATGATTTCACTCTCAGTCAGTTTTACACCGAGGTAATCAGCAAGTCGTTTCACTTCTTTGGGCAGGTTCTATAAAAATAGGGTAAATGTGTCAAAAAAAACACATGGCATGGGAAAATCTTGCTGGTAAGTATAATCGGTAAGACTGTCAGTAATTGTATGGTCATGTGACTGAATAGTTCGATGTATACCTGGTTATATGAATAAAAACAAATTAGAAAATGAAACCCGCCACAAAAAAGGATTGTGTGGTCTGTTAGCATGCAAAAGGATAGGATATTCCTATTTATCCCCGTGAATGGGAAAACCAAGGGGGTTAACACACAGGCAATCATCTGATCATCTCACGCCCATCGTCGGGTTACCAGAGCTATTGCAGGGGGTTGAGTATGATTCACATGTTCCTTTTATTAAGTAGAACCCAATCATCCGCAGGGTTCAGGCAATGTCTGCTAAGTGCCTTGCTCAGGGACACAACCGATTTGCTAGCGACCAGTTTCGAACCATTCACCAGTCGGCCGAAAAGCAACGCACTAAACCAATCCACTGAGATAATCAGACAAAAGGTTGTAAGCAGTGCCATTGGCTAAACTGTTATGAATTCATAGGCTGTACTGAAATTAAAATAATAAATAAATCATATAAAATAGTTTGAAAACCAAGGGTGTTAACACACGGGCAATCATCAGATCACATCTCACCCACCGACGGGTTACCGTTCCTTCAATTTAGTAGAAACCATTACGCCGCTGAGTTCAGGCAATGTCCGTTAAATGTCTTACCCAAGGACAAAACTAACTAGCTCGCAACCAGTTCGAAACTCCAACCCAACCACTAGACTATTCTGTCGGACAAATAGTAATAGTTACGGGGTGGTTGACTCTCTATAATTTATAATAAAAATATATTTTAATCGAATTGTGCTGAAATGCAATTATAATTACCTTTTTCATATCTTCAAAACAGACAAACATCACATTTTTGTCATCTGCGTGTTCATTCCATCCTTTCAAGTGGTCGAGATACCATTCGCCTGGTCGCATTCCAATTGGCATTTTACCTGAAAATATTACGGTCACTTTGTATTGTTGCTTTGCAATTTGTTACCATTACTCTGCATAGGGGCAGTTTTTTATACCCCAGAAATTTATGGAATAAAAAACAATCATCATTTTTATTGGTTAACATTTAGTTGATTTAAAATTTCAATGTGCGCATGAAACCAGCAGATTAATGGGTTCTACCAATTTGAAAGAACGTTTGAGTCATACACAACACACTGCGAGGTGATCTGACACTTGCCCTTGTGTTAGCTCCCTTGTGTTTTCCCATTCTATCTTATATTTAACAGTCAATTGTACAGCTTGTCCGAGAAATTTTACTTAACCATGTCTACAAATAAAGGTTTTAAAAGACATGATGTAGTGGAAGCTATCTTGCCATATCACATACAATAATTTAACCCAACTATACTAATACAACAAACTTGATTGTGGATAGATATAGAAGTTGCCTATGTAACAATAAAGTTTTCTATTACAACTTGCTGTCTATTAGTTCTAAAAGGATTAGTTAAATGGCGAAGAATAATAAAGGTTGTTTTTCCACCATGACCCTGACTATAAATAAACTATCATATTTTCTACCATATAAGTACCATGATAGCAGAACTTAAAAGCTTCCACAAACCATACCATTAACATAGTGATCAAGGAACTGGGGCCACGCTGCGTTTATGAGTTGTTTCACAGGTTCTAGTTGCATGTACGGCAGTTTAGGGGCAAAGTGGAACCAGGAGATGGCTTGGTCTTTCGGGTTTCGAACCACGCAAACAACCTGGTGATAGGATGAATGTTTATGTGTGGGGTAATGCTATAGCAGCCATCAAACTAGGATAGGATAAGATAAACATTTTTTCCCTTGAATAGAAGTATGCAAGGGTGTTAACAAACAGGCAATCGTCAGATTACTGCATGTACACCGTTGGGTTAGCGGAGCTAATGGAGAGTGTTGTGTACGATTCAGGAATTTCAAAAATGCGTTGCATTAAGCTACCAAGGTAATAAGGTAATTAAATTCCCACACTAGTTACACAGTACTTTATCTGATAAAGTGTGCTAATTACAATGGTGCAATTACAGTTTAAGCTTTCCATATTTATCTACATGACTAGAGCAATGTCTGTAAAGTGCCTTGTTCAAGGACATAACCAACTACAGGCTGGTTTATATTTGCACAACCTTTGGGCTGGTGGAATGTTAAGCTAACCGGTAAGAAATTAATTGTATAACTGTTACTACGAAAAATGTATAAATTATTCCTTTGTTTCTTTAAGCATAGGCAAGTTAAGTTTATTAATATATGTTGTTTACAAATATTTTCCAAACGATCAATGAATTAACCAAATGAAACATAAGAAAGACACCTTCGCATTTGCTCTCTTTATTTTTTCCACATTCATTAGAGTAGATGGGAGGTGGGTTGCCATTAATCTTCTTGGAAAGGGAAGGTGATCAAGGAGTTTAAACTTGGATGCTGGAAATAATTGTTGACATATCATTTATCCCATTGAAATAATCAAATTCGTTTAAATTATTAAAATTACTACATCTGCTACAATAGCCCAGCCGTTAAACTAAACATTTTAAGAACTACCAGAGTTCTAAGTCTGATGGCAATAAAACCGATTAATCTTGCGGAGGTTTGATCTTAACTTAGGATAGGATAGGATAATCCATCTTTACTTTGGTTGGATCCTGTACAACTGGGCACTTGGGCAAGGCAAATAACGTTAATCCAGTAAATTCAAATCAATCAAAATCTTGAATAAATATACATCACATTGCAAAGCTCTTAAAACCTACATGAGGTAGGTCGTTTGTTTTGAAGTTCTATTCGGTTGTATTTTGTTTAACGTAAACAACCTAGTAAAAATATAATTTGTTTTTAAGCAAACATGCATTTGAGGTGAACTTACGTCCACCGGCCTCATAAAACATCATTTGTATTGGTGTGGAACTCAAGGTGTCAAGCATCTTTTCATCTCGTCCATAAATTATCTGCCTAATGATCTCTGTTGTCCAATTTGTTCCTGGAAGCAAATGGGAGAACTGGTTACTCTTTAGCAATAGTTCAAAGGTTGGAAATCATAGGATGATGTTCCATCATCCATGTGGATGAAGGTGTTTTACGCTAAAAATCTACCTGTATGGCTCCTGATAAACTGCCAAGATAAATTTTGTATTCTGTAGTCAGTGTTTATATGGCTTGTTAGATTAATTCTAGTGCATCAAAATTATCCTGTCGACTAGTTTTGGCCTTCACATAGCTTTTAGGTTATAGTTTAATAGGTTAAACAAAAGCTGTTGCAATATCTAAAGCATAGGGGTATAGAAAAAAAATCATTTTTAAACTTGTGAATGGGAAAACCACGGCAGTTTAAACATGGGCAATCGTTAGATCAACTAATGCCCAAATTGGTTTACCAGGGCTATTTTAGTGTGTTATGTATGATTCACATGTTTCTTTATTTCCCTAGAACCCATTCATCCGCTGGGTTCAGTCAATGTTCATTAAGTGCTTTGTCCAAGGACACAACCAACTGGTTAGCAAGCAGTTTTGTACCTGCAACGGCATACACAACACACTGCAATAGTGCCGGTAACCAGCATGTCAAGAGGGGGTAGTCTGCCTTGTTAGTATTGTAAAACATTCTGTGTAATACACACAATGTTTAAAAAGGAATTATATGGAAATGTTAATTTTCAAAGAAATTTTTACTTTAACTTCCTTGAAGTTTAAACTGGTCATTAGCTAGTAGGTTTTGTCTAACGAAAAGGTGCTAAACAGACATATCTTAAACCCAGTGGGTTAATGGGTTCATGCATGTAAAAAACATGAATATTCCATCCTAATCAGAAAAAAAGCCTATTTACGCAAGGGCGCATACACAAATATGATATTAAATCAGTCTGGAACAGAAATTACCTGTTCTTGGAAAAGAAGCAATAATCACATCACTTTCTTTGGGTATCCAGTTATCGTAGGCGTATTTTACACCATCTGCAGAAAAAGTCGGTTGCATGTGGTGTCCATTGAACTCATCAATCGACGCTTTTGCGTCCGGCTTGACCCAATTAGCGACGTTAAAATTAAGCATTCCATTCCATTCTTTCTGTAGATCTTCCGGTAAGTTCAGCGACAACTTTGCCATCGCGTAACACTTTTATCGATGGGAAAGCACCGAAAACGAAACAGTTATGTGTAGCTTTTAACAAAGTTTTAAATTCTAGATAAAAGAATTTTAGTTAACTGTATAAGGCGGTCTGAAACATCATTTAAAATTGCATTAAACATAGCTTACTATTTTAATTTATAATGGCAAAAACTCCAATAAAATGGATCTGTTTAAAAATGCCTATATACTGACTTACACTTAGTTAGACTAGCTAACATGTCCTGGCGAATAGCCGAGTATACTTTGGTGAGTCTTTATAACAAACAGCCATGTCATTTACCAAAACACTGAAATTCCGGCTAATAGCCTGTGGCATTAAAATGATCGTATTATGTTGACCACACATATGATCCGTCCGCGAAATATATACCACTTGGTTACACCGGTAGTACTACCATATATGGCAGCGCGTCGATCACGCTGTGACATCACAAACGGCGCGTGGCTTGTTTACGGATTTTCTCAAAGGACGAGAGAATAATATAATCGACAACTTTACACTTCCAAATACGGGGAGGTATAGGGCATATTTGTAAAACGTGACTTGTGCGGCTATGCGGTTAATGATTAACTATAGCCTATGCGAGCAAAAGTCCTAAATTAGAAGCATAGGATTGTAGGTTTATTTTTAACCCCTTTAACGAGAATTCGAAATTTCGCTTTATTATAATCGTTAGACTAGTCCTATCTCATATCCACAGTCGCATTACCGGGTCTATCGCAGAGTATTGTATATAATTAAGACGTGTTATCTCTTTTAGTTAATAATTAAATCCTGTGGGTTTAATTAGTTCAGAAAACGCCCACTAATACATTATCAACCAGTAGCAACGCACCAAACCAAGTGTTAAAATGTCGGATGATTCCGTTATATAAACACAAGTTGTGTAATAAAATAGTGTATATAATTAATAAGCATTGATAGCACTCGCAAATCGTTACTACAGAGCAACTAAATCCTTATAGACAGTGTTTTGGCGTCGTTTATGACTCTAAAAAACTATTTGTTCTATGTATATTGACACCACATTCGCCAAAGAGGTATAAAGTATATTTTGAACGATATTTCCGGCCGTGGAGTGGTTAGTTGCTGCCATAAGAAGCAATTCGGCGTGTCCGTTTCGCCTTTTCTTTTGCTTCGATTTTCTCTTCTTCGATTCGTTCAAGTGCTCTCCTTTCATTCGACATGATCTGAAATATTTCTGTGAATGTAGGCCATATACAAATTTGTATCTACAATGTTAAAAGTACAATTTTCTAACCATTGGATAATGTATTTAGTGCATTTTTTTATTTTTAATTGCAAAGGAAATGTGTATTTAGTAGATTGTTATATTAAACTACGATGTGACGTTTAGTTTTTTTCCATTCTTGCAAATTCTCTCACATTTATAAAAGTCGTATCTTTCGACTGCTAAAAAACGTGTTTTATGCTAAAAAAATTATCATCCTAAAACGATACACGTTACAGACCATAATATTTTTGGCATTTTATATACTTTCAATGAATACCAAGTTTTAAATAATAGTATATAAAACATAGAAACAAAGTTTAAAAATAAAGTTGTTTTGTACATATGTTTATCACTTAATTTTGTATAAATAAAGTAAACTAATGAATAAGATAAAAAAATAGTTAAAAAGTATAACTTTAACAAATGTATTAAGCTTGCAGCGTTTTTGATATCATATATGGTTTAAAATCCACACAAAGTCTTGGTTTAAGAAGTATTCTACGAATGAGAATATAAATATTTAACCTTGGGCAAACATTAAACTAAGCTCTTCAAGCTGCCACAATGTGCGTTTGTGGCAAAGGTTTGTTCCACAAGTAGAAAAGCAAACTTTACAATCTAAACCACTGAACCCACAAAACGTGGCAGTTTCAGGAATTGCAACACCAAGGCTAAATAAACAACACATTTCAAGCAGCATTAAAGTAAAAACCAAAATATATATTCTAGTTTGTTCATTAACGCATATTTGCATATAGGCTCAATCTAGCAATGATCGGTTGTCTGAACTATAAGGCGCTGATTGCAAAATCCATGATTTATTTGGTTTAACGTCGGAGCCGACCAAACAACGTTTTTCTCAGCTACATTGCCAATTCATATACGGTCACGTTGTCCACCTGTATTTCATAATAGAACCCTTTGCTGAACTTAGTTCTGCATTAATATAACATGCTTAACATGTGGTCTACAAGTACAATCAATATAAAAGCTGCGGATAAAGTGCTTCGCTTTTTGCCTTATTTTATCGGCTTTAGTTCCGAACCTAAAAAGGGATAAGTGCTTAGACCGTTTTTTTGTATGTAAGTCTGTATATGTATATCGGTCGCATTAACCAATCGGCCACACGACGGTACACTTTTTGCCTTTTTAACGACTGCCGTTTTGCCGTTTTCCCCGTTTTTTATTTTATTTTCAAAGGTCTTGCTTCGTGTTTTTTAAGGAAACAAAAAGCAAACTAAATTTAACTTATTGAGACGTTTTTCTACTGATACATGTCTTATAAAGCGAATAATTTCACTGCTTATAGTGCGAAAATCACGTTTATACTGCACGAATATGCGTTCAAGCATATTAATCCGAAACAATATAAAGTTAACCGGTTTGTCAACTCACTTTTGGATGCTCGTACTTTACTGTAAATGACTTGTGGATTTTCTCAACTTTGGGAACGACTTCATCTTTCATGGAAACGAGCCTCTTGACTTTCCTGCTCTCTTCTTCCGCTCTTCGTTGCTCCTCCGCTTTTAACGCCCCAAGTGGATCGAAGTTTTCAAGCGGAACTGACGTAGATGGAAGTTCTCTCGAAACTTCCGGCTCATTGTAATATTCATTCGGCACTGCCACCTTGAAAAAATATTTTTCGTAATGGGATATTCATGTTTGACTCCGTGAATGGGAAAACGCAAGTGACATTAACACACGGACAATCGACATATACCTTGCGCCCACCATCGAGTTACGGAGCTATTTCGGTGTGTTGTGTATGAATGAAACCTACTGTTAATTTAATCCCATTTTGGGCAATATCCGTTAAATGTCTTGCCCAAATCCACCAAACTAATCTGTCGGACATTTAGTTTGACTTAATGTATTTTAAACGAAATTATCTCTTGTCTATTATTGCGAATACAAAACGAGTTAAACACTTTGGTTTGGTATGTATTGTGACCAAAAACGTTTTATGAATTTTAAAGTCGGTCTAATAGATCAAACATGTAGGATAATTTTACCTTTTTGCCTTCTGCTTTACTGTCATTAATCTTCTTTTCTTTTTTCTTTTTCTTGTAGGCCACATAAAAAAGAGGCTTCGGTTTCTGTTTGGCGGCTTTGGGGTTGTGACTTTGATAAGCAACATGTGGCTTGTTGGTTTCCAGTGTCTCTGTGCATGAAAGTGGTATTAGTACTTTCGTCACAGAGTTTTTCTATGTGTAAATAAATTCGTATGTTGGATAGCAAGTGCCAGGCAGGATATATTAGAAGGCCATAACTTCTTTTAATCGAAGCATAATGCACGGAAAAATATAATATAGGGTAAACAATAAATTCAAAATAAAAAAATCAATTGGAATAAAGCAATTATCCAAAATTTATCAAAATGAAAAGAAAAATATTCAGTATGAAGGCAATAGTTTTTACAAGTAACAGCACATCGTACCTACACCCTAAGTGCAACGAGGAAATTTCTTATTACCTTGCTGTTCATCAAAGTAAATCGATTTCATTGCATTGTTACTATAACCCCGGTTATAACCATTGGTGTATGGGGCTCGTGTACCGCTTTGATTCCGGGGTTTTGAACCTGACATCATGTATTGGTATTGGTGAGAAGACACCCCTGGGTAAGGTTTTGGGTCTTCTTCTACATAGGGGTTGGTGGTGGTTTCGGAATAGGGGTTGGAAGGCGATCTCACATCGCGAGAACTCTTATTCGGTAAAGCCGTAGATTTTTCGAGACGTCCAGCTTTTTCAATGATGAAAAATACGACAGAAAGAACTAAAACAACTCCCAGGATTGCGCTTATGCATGAAACAAAAACTGAAATAAATATAAACGGTTTCAGAAGTACAAAATTTATAAGGTTTACATAATATAACCGCAAAACCAGAGGCTACCAACTGTTTGGCATCGTTTTAAAAGAAAATAAAAGAATATGCCGCCATGTGGTATTGCCACATTGTGGTAAGTTCAATTTACATTACGAGAATTTTAGAAATAAGACGTTGTAATAGATTTGGATACCCAACTGTGAATTCGTGATAATGAAAATATAGGATATATATATATATGTTTATCTTATGAATAGAAAAACTGAGAAGGCTTTAAATCATCAAATGCCTTATTTATATCTTTGGGTTAGCAAAGCTATTAAATACTTAAAAGGTTTCCTTAACGCTTAAGTTAACTTCAAGCAATTTATCAACAGGGATCGTGCAACATTTTTTTATTTATTTTTTGAGGGGAGGGGTCAGACGATTTCAACAGAGTAGTTGCTATCACCATTTATTGTTTTAAAATCACTACGTATATGCTGTATCGGTTTTGTTACACGACCGTGCGGGTGGTGTTTTTAACTACTATTTCTTGTTGTTTTTTTTAACACGATGTGGTTTATTTGATGTTTAAAAAAAATTACACAAAAATTGTCATTCTTACTTGTTAAATCGGTATTTGTCGACAAAAATCCGTGGTACAGGGCCTCGGGTGGGACTGAAACAAGAGAGCAATAAGACATAATAAATTCTGGGGACCTATAATTGAACTTACCCGAGGGCGTGGCCATTATGATATTTCACGAGATTGCAGTAGAACTAATACATTCACAAAACATCAGATCATTCAAGGGGTTAGTTGTTATATATCCTCAAGGTTTTCTCTAGGTTGCTGATGGATAAACTCAGTCCGGGACAGCCAAATGATAACAATTACAACGATAACCTGCAACAGAATATAGTATAGTGTAAAAGTGTAATTTTTTTATAACCAATTAATTATTTTTTCAATTATTATTTTACTTATTTTTTAATTGGATTTTATAGCAGCCACGTCTAATTATAGCGAAATTTAATAATTGATTGTTTTTTGAACGTGTCCGAACGACTGTCGTTTTGCCGTTTTCGCCGTTTTCCAAATTTTTATCACTAGTCCTGCTTCGTGTTTTCATCGTGGAAAAAAATAAACTACAGTAAAATATAAATGTTATGAGACGGTCTGGAATCCAAAGTTCAAGAATCTTTTGCTAAAGTTTACACCTGATAACACGATTCAAAAAGTAATAATATTCAAATCAAAATCAAACGTATAGGTCCGTGACTAAATTCAATTTGTATCAATAAGGATATAGCGATACCGTGTTTTTTTAATGAAAATAGGATTTGACAGATATCATCTAATTCTGATTCGAATATAACTGCTACAATTTAAAATTTAAAATGTTTTTTCCCGATATATTACGGAAAATAGTTTGCATCATAGTAACCTTCGTAATTTCAATACATTTCTTGTCTTGTTTTATATACAATATTGCAGCTGAATGCGTGAAAACCAAAACAGGCAGAATACAGCAAGACCAAATAAGAAACAGGAACGGCGGTTATGTAGATTGATAAATAAGTCCTTCACTGATATAGAGTAGTATACATAAAAAAGGAATCTGGAATCCGATACAGAAACCAATTATGGTAAAATAAACATATAAATACTAATATTGACATTTACTGATAAATCCGATTATTATACGATTAGGATACATCATTCGATTCGAAATTCCTGTTTTCGAATGAGCTAGATATTAATTGATGTGGCATTAACAATCATTTGATCAAGCTGGGCATGATATACTCTAATCGTTGATAGTTTAGTTTAGCGTTTAGTTTATTTTTTTCCCACGTATAAACACGAAGAGGGAGGGACCTTTGATAATAATTCGAAAAATGGGATAAACAGCAAAACGACAGTCTATAAAACGCGTCTAAAAACCAAATTACTTTTGGTCAATTTAGACGTGGCCGCAAACCTATTACGTCTTAGTACTGTGATAATACGTCCGGGTACTGTGTTCCCTCTCTTAATATAATTTATATAAAATTACTTTGTCGTAGCTAGAAGTTTGAACTAGACTACATATACTTTACTAGAAGTCAAACCTACGACTGGTAAAAATAAATCATCAATTCGAGATCCACGTGCATATAACGCCTAGCTTCATGCTCCCAGCTTGATTTAATAACGGCTTTGCACATTAAGGAACATAAATTTATGTTGACAGTGCATGTACTTGATATAACGTCTATATACACCGGGCCGTTAATATTTATGGCTTTACAACAGCCACATTCGACAACCTTTCGTATTTGTTAATATTTAAACCACAGTTTGGTTAGACTGTCTAATAAATATTGACTAATTTATAACAGAAGAGACTGTGCGTAAAGTAAACAAGAATTTGATCTAAAATACTTTATTTTGGCATTTTGTATCCGACTAACTTTTTGCAGATTGTCTAAAGTTTTTTATTGCTTGCAACTAATTTGCAACTAATTTTTATGCCTTAATGTGTCGAAATGTATTTTTTAGGCCTTGCTTAGTCATTGCTCAATTTTCGATGAGTAACTACTTTGTGCGATTCTAAGCAACACACATATTATCTATATGCATAGCTGCCATTCCACTGATCAACATATGTAATATATCTATGTGCGGTGTAACAAGCAGCGGTTAAAATAAGTCAACGAAACATAGATAAAACGTGACAAAGCAACTTTAATCATATGAGCGACCAAAGAAGCAAAAAAGTACGTCAAATGGGGGCGTGGCGGGTTTTCTAAACCCGGCTCAACTCATAACTTCAGCCCAGTTACGGTGGTGCGGCCAAATGGTTAACGCGACTGATACATACACCCACCTATACATAAAACGGTCCTGGTGACGAGCCCATCATGTGCTCGAAACTTGGCGCGGTAAAAAAAAACTTCAGCCCAAGACCTAGCAATCTCTGTTTAATACGCATCTAACTCCGTGTTCTTCTTATATTAGTTTTATCCACAAATGAATCAAGATTTTGACAAATATTGAGAACAAATAAAATGTTGAATATCCCACTTGGGAATACCACCAATAAAATACTAATATTGATTTGCCTGGGTGGTTCAATCTGGAATATTAGCTAATCCGATTCCTGCTTCATAAGGACGTATAGCGCACGTATGTATAACAGATTTAAGTTAAAGAGCTAAAGTAAGTCCAGCGTTCAAACGTGATATATTGCCATATAGTTGATCATAAAATTACCTAACTAGGAATATATTTGATATGACGCGACGGAGGAAATATGATCCACAAATCCAAATGAGTAATAGCAACCGTTTCAAATAATGACATCATTCTGATATAAGACTAACCATAATTCTCAAGGCAAATTATATTATTAGGCTGTGGTTTATGTATTACATACTGTACATTATCATGTCGCCTCGTGGTGAATTGGATTACTTCAAAAATACATTGCTGTAATGAACAGCCTACACTTTCAATGTAACACTTGTTTAGAAGTAAATTATATATTCTACTGCAGGTCTGACCTGAAAACAACGTTTAAAATTACCTTCAGGGTACAATACAAAGGACGCCACTTAGTAATTCCATTTGAGAAAGACCAGATTTCCAGCTCTCTTGTTGAAAACGCGATAGTGAAGTGATATTGCCTTATATGCAACGGGTTATAGGGAATACGAAGCTATTCCATATTAAATACTATTCTATATCGTGTTTATTTAATACCACTGGATTTATTGTATATACCCATTTGTACATTTACAATATCAACGGATTTATATGATTTTTTTGTCAGTTTATGTTGTATAATTACTGGCCAGTTAATGTATATATAGCCTACCCTACAAGCTGGTCATTGGCCAATTAATGTATATATAGCCTACCCTACAAGCTGGTTACTGGCCAATTAATATATATATAGCCTACTACAAGAATAAAACGAACAAATAAAATATTGTTTTGATGCATATAAAGTAAACTATTATCTTATTTATTGTAATAAATGAAGATGTGAGAAATATTAATTAGATTTAAGGTGTGGCCATCGGTTTATCACTGTGAACGGGTAAAAATCTTTAACTATAAATCGACGTGAAAAAGTTGTGGGGTTGCATGAAACCGTAGCCGTTTGACGATTTATTGTGATATATGTAGTTTTTCTCTTTTTTAAAAAGTTGCTTTGATATTAAGATACATTACTTACAAACCGAAGAAGTTAAAACATATGTAGGCCTATGTGTAATTTGAGACTGGTGTAATATAGTAGTTTTGCGGTCGCTTTATATTCCACATTACATATTTTTTTATTGATCAAGAATTGGTTGTTCGTTGTAGTAAAAATTGTTTAAGATTTCGAATTAGGCAGTTGCTCCCTTTTATTTAAACATTTTAATTGGACGTTTTTTGTCTAAAAATTGTGCGACTGTCGTTTGAAGTTTCCAATGTTACTTAATTTTTAACATTGCTTTCTATATTCGTCCCGATTTTATTGTTTAATGGAATTTGCTTATATTAATGCAAAGAATAATACTCATTTAAACAATGATTAGTGTTACCGCCGTATAAACAACACGCGTAAACCAAGTGACGGCTTAACAGTCAGTATTGTTACAACAATATATACAATACCGATTGTTTATGATTATGACGTAATGAAACGTAGGTAGGCGTTATGTTCTGTTCTGACCAAAGCATAGGAAATGTCGATTAGTATCAGTACACTGCTAGCCTGTAGAAAGTGTTAATATGAACGGTATATAAAATTATCTTTATAAAATTGCCTAGACATAGTCAGTATTACTCATGTTTTGATTTAAACGGCATATAAAATAATTAGCAGGTTTATACAGCGGAACCAGTAATTCAGACGAAATTAAACTTTAATTAACATGCTAAAGGGCAATATATGGGTTATGTCCCTATTTTCTAGCCTACACAACGTTTCATGGCTATATTGGTGGCATATGTAGACCAAAACATCTTCCTGTAATGTTTTTATTTGGCACATGGGTATGTTATTATTATTGTAAGAAGCAATGTGTTTAAAGTTTGATGGCTAAGTTCGACAAACGCATGTATAAAAGCAGTACTGTAAATCGTTAAAGGTATATCGGTAATAATGAATCTAGCACCGAGTCGGAAAAATAAAACTTTCTTGGTATGTACTTCAAGTGCGTTAGTCAAAACATCAATTGCCAACATTTATAATAATTTATAACAGGGGGTTATAGTACGGGCACATCTGAGTTATGATCGGTGTAATGACTGGGTTAGACGATTTAGGGTTCGTTATGGGGTTGAGATTAATAGTTAGATTACGGGGTTAATGTTATATTCCCAAATTCCCGTTAGTGTGGATGGGTTTCATACACTATTTCAGTGTTTTGCATACTCTAAAGACGTTACTTTACTTTTTGGACACGTCAATTTCGCTGATGTCAATTGACTACATAGACTGGTTTCGATGGCATGAACATCCAAGTGGCTTATTGTTTACGTAAATTGATTGGGGTTTTATTTCTTTAAAATGAGATAACGCAGATTGCGGTATCACATGGACAATCCTCAGATTATGTTTTGCCTATCTTGAGGTTACTGTAGCTGTTAAAGTGTGTAGTATAGTATATTATTATGACATTTTTACTATTTAAAACCTTCCCATTTATCCACTGGGTTAAGACGACGTTTTCTAAGCGCCCTGCCCAGAACACAACCGACTAAGCAAGCAACTGGTTCAAACTTAACATTTTTCGGATAAAAGATGACGCTTTAATTGACTGAGCATTGTGACCCACCTATTATAAGTAATTGCATAGAACATGAGTTAGTACTATTATTGAAATCTTACCGTGTAATTTTTAAAAAGACATAAAAGTAACAACGCAATAAACCAACGTCCAACACCCGAGTTTACCTAAACAGGTTTTATTTTAAAATAGGGAATCTCCCTAAAACGGTAAGGTCGCTAATCGATAATCTATTGCTCACATTAGTGTAGTCCATGATAAACAACTACATATTGGTTCATATTCTTAGTATTTTACAGGTTGTTTTGATGGATTGTTTTTAAGCACTGTTAGTCGAGTGCTGACGAATTACTGATTCCGTGAAATTATAAACATGACATCACCGGATTTGACGTAAGGAGAACTGTTGACATTGCCATGGCAACAGAAGATGGGACGCACGTGATAAGGGAGCCAAGGGCACCACCTACAGACGGCAGCATGACGTTCAGTCCGAGGTCAGCCGGGTTCAACCCTCCCCCAGCACCAGTGCGCCGACGAAGACTCCCGATGGCGACCCTCCCACCCGGGCTCGATTCGGACGATATCTTCCACAACTTCCGTGCTCCTCGTCCGCCCCAAGATGAACCCAGCAGCCCTTCATCTACATCTAGCGACGAAAATGCGCAGCGTAGCGCTGACGTCTTTAGACGATTTGCCTCGTTTTCGCGAAGAACCGCGCTTCCGGACCACCAGATACGACGGAATAGTCGGGCGCCGACGAATTTGGAGCAGTTTCTGAGAAGACTAAACGACGAAGAGCTGGCAAATGATTTTCAAACTTGGATGCTGGAATCTGACGAACAACCGCGTTTTCGTCCAGCAGAAAACCCTCCGCCGGCGCCGCCAATGCCAAGACCACCTCTGCGCAAAGTCGTGTACGATTTTCTGAGGAAATCTCTTTGCTTGATCGGGACCCTCGTGGTGGGCATCGTCTTCGTTTTGTTCGGGGTTGTGTTCGCTGCTAACAGCGTGGTGCTAGAGTATGGAATAAAGAACGCGTACGTGATCGCCGGTACAGTGTTGGTTTCGGTTGGTGCTTGCATTATGAGCTTGTACACTGCGTGGCACTGCTATCACAAGGTTATTAAGAAAAGGTTGTCGCGTCGGGCTGAAGCTCGTCAGCAGAGAACTCGGGCCGATTCGGTATCGGAATGGTCGTCACAGGTTCACCCACCTGACTTAATAAGTTGCACTTTTGCAAGCGGGGAACCCCCTGTTATCGATTTCGACCCGGTGGTGGAGCTATACAGTCACAGAGGATCGAGCGTTTGGATGGGAAGTTCGTTTTCGACACTGCCGCCGCCTTATTCCGACCTCATGACGACCCTAAGTAACACCGACGGGGAGCACAGCATGACCCCGAGTAACCTTTTGAATTATTCTGACGTGGTTTCACTTCAGCTAGTCCAAGAATCGGCGTCCAGAAGCAGAAGTTCTAGTTTTGCTAGGTGGCGACAACGAGCGGCCACCGAAACCAAGATTCATAGAAATCGTATAATACACCAGTCAAGACGGTCTTTGACGACATTATCACGTGGCAGATTGGATTACAAAAGATTAAATATTTAGATTCACTTGACCATCGCCTTCATCAAAAAATCGGAACGTTTTGCTGTTTCTTAAAACCAATCCAACCAGATACGAATCCATACAAGCAATTGGGACATTAAAGACTCACGACATCGGAAGCTTTGACGCCAACTAAACTCTCTTACCAAATAAACTCATATAAAATCCGTAACCAAACTTTAACATACGTAACAACTCGTGGATGTCAGCCCGCAATATTTTAATCCGTCAATCCGTAAGTCCGGCTGCATAGCTCTGGTGGTTAGAGCGTCGGTTTTTAATCAGCAGGTTGTGTAATCGAAATCAGCCCTTGTGTTCTCGGGAAATGAAATAAGTGGAGGCTGTGTAAACCTACCGGATTATTGGGTTAAACTGAAACAGTAGCAGCATCTCAATCATATTCTACTACTAACAACAGCTTCGCTAACCAAACTCCAGGCAAAAAAAATTGACGGTTGCCCGTATAATAACCCACCTGCGTGTTTCCACCCGCCGTGCTAAAATATATATACCGTATTGTGTAGACATATGGGATCTAAATACGGCGGCTGCAGTATGACTTTACCACGCTCTAACATATTCATGTTGGCTTTGAATGGTTCAATCACCGCAATTTTCCAGAGACAAATTAGTGCGTCTCGTAAATTCTATGCAATTGTAATACACTGTAATAAATATTGAACACTAAGACTAGATTTTTTCGAAGCAGAAATACGTGTTGTCCAGTCGACAATAAGGTTGCAGATAAGTGTATTTACCAATTAATATTGGACCTCTATGCGCGGCAGGATGTGGCAAGTGGTACATTTCCTTAGTCATTGTTTTTAAACGGTGTTTTACGAAG
The DNA here is from genome assembly GCA_000149265.1 of Ciona savignyi. NCBI lineage: Eukaryota > Metazoa > Chordata > Ascidiacea > Phlebobranchia > Cionidae > Ciona > Ciona savignyi. The sequence continues at coordinate 271,634 of CH002274.1, forward strand.
TAACACTGGTGGTGAATCCCCAATGTTTGTACGATTGGAAGCAACATGTGCTAAGCTAGGCTATGCAGCCGGTGTTCTAGTTTAGTTATAAAGTTTTGTAATAGTGGAGTAGTGCTTTTTGAAATAAAGTTGTTGATTGTGCATCTGTTAACTGTTTTTTTGGAAAAAAGTTCCCTATGTACGGAGGGGTATGGGCTCAACATTTTTAAGAAAAATTTTGGAGGCTTTTGAGTTTAGGTTGCAGATCCAAGCCTCATCTTTAAATTGTGAAAAAATCCAAGACTTCCTGTGTCAGGATTTTTAGTGATCATATTAATTAAAATTTCGTATCCCATTCTTCTTTTCACTACTATCTGGTAACGGTAGAACTGGCTGTTAGAATTTTTGACGTCTCAATTTTCTTTTATATAACCACAATATATCGTGGTAAAATTTAAACGTAAAATCGTATGACATAATATGGGGGCGTATTATTGAATTCTTTCTTTGGGAAAAGTTAAAATCTAAAGCACCGAGTGTTTAAGAGGAAGAAAATGATATCAGTTCCCGCAATTCTGTTAAAATTTGTTGGTCAACGTTTTCCCGCAGAAGCTCGTCCAGAGCAGCCGGCCCGCCGAGGAAGTTCGCGACAATTTCAAGTTTCGACCTCGCGAAGTGCGGCAGAGAAATTACGTGGACCGGATCCGACCTCTTCAGCAAACTTTCGCGCTTCACGTGATTATCCGACCAATCGGCGTCCGCCACGTCATCGGAATCGAGGATGACCACCGAGTCGACGTGGTCTTCGTCACAAACGTCGTGCAATACCTTGTGTTATGTCTTAATTATTCATTGCGAACGGTGGTCTGGTGTGGCAACCAGTGAACGGAAGGTTGTGTGATCGATATCAGCATTTTGCTTAATTTTTCTTGTAAAATACATAAGTAAAACGAAAACAGAAGCCATGAAGTTACTTTACACAGAATGTAATAGCTATTGTAACCCAATTGTGTTCACAGGGTATTCGTAATGAACTTTTTTATCCCACCGGGGATATTATATGAACAATTTTCATACAATAAATATATTTTATATAATCACCTTTTTCACAATGGAGGTATGCTACTGTATAAAGTGCAGATAGTTAAATGCTTTCGTAAAGTTTACCTGAAGTTAGAGAAAAATCACTTCTTTTAAACACGGTAATCATACTCACATGCACAGTTATACAAATGATGTGAGGTATTGATGACCTCACAGCTTCTATTTCATTGAAATTGTCGAGTAATGTCAAAACAGCCAGTGCTATTTCCTTGCGATGGGTTATCTCAGCCACACTGTCAATCCATGTACTGCAGAAATAGGAGGTTTTATTTATAGTATTTGGTTCCAAACTGACCGCAAGCTAATCAGTTGTGTCCTTGGGCCGGTTGGTCTAGCGGTTAAGTGCGTCGCCTTTTAATCGAAAGGTTGCAGGTGCGAAACTGGTCGCTAGCTAGTCGGTTGTGTCCTTGGGCAAGGCACTTTACAGACATTGCCTGAACCCATAGGATTAATGGGTTCTACCAAATTGAAGGAACGTGTCTATCATATACAACACACTGCAATAGCTTAGGTAACCCGACGGTGGGCGCGAGGTGACAATTGTCCGTGTGATAACCCCCTTGGTTTTCCCATTCACGGGGATAAACATGAACATCCTATCCTATCCTATCCTGGGCAAGGCACTCTACGACATTGCCTGAACCCAGCGGATTAATACAACACACTACAATCGCTCTGGTAACCCGACAGTGGACGTGGGGTAATTTGAACATTATATGAATATCCTATCGTATTTTATCGTATTGTTTTTCCATTCACTGGGATAAACATGAATATCCTATCGTATTTTATATATTTTTTTACTGGGCCCAGTTTTGAACCTATGATGAGCTCGTCACCAGGACCGTTTTTGTATGGAAGTCAGACTATGTATCGGTCGTGTTAACCATTCAGCCACACGACAGTACTTACCTAAACATATTTTTTTTATTTATTTTTTTTTTATACCGAGCCAAGTTTTGAACCCAGGACGACCTCATCACTTGGACCGTTTTTTTGTATATTAAGGTATATGCATCGGTCACGCCAACCATTGGGCCACACGTCTTACCTAAACATATTAAACAGATACGATGCAGCTTGGTTGAACTGCTCCCCCGTGTAGTTGTTTAAATGCTGCCAGAAAGCCACCGGGTGGCGCAGAGCCAGCCGAGCAATCAGCAGCATCCTTGCAGTAGATAAAACACCGTTGAACGATTCGGAGAGAAATCTCTGCAGGTTGTCCTTGATATACGCTGTGAATACTTCCGATGCTTCTATCGCATCAGCCTGAAAGTGGAGATGGGAGTTGATAGGTCATCGTTTCCTATAGGAGAGTTTAGCTAGCCTTCACCACATGGAATATTCTATATGCTTCCTTATATTTCATCGTGACCATTTTCTTTTAGAAAATACAGTAAAAATGTATGTCATGTCACAGCATGGTTACAACTTACGAACAAAGCCAGGAAAAATGACTTTGCGGACAAAACCAACCAGATTACAGTTTCAATTTTACCAAGGTTTCTTACAACAACAAAAAGACAAAACCAAAGTTTTGATTTTTACAAGCGTGCCCTTTTAAATACTTTACATTCAACAAGCTAATAAAAAAGCACTACTTAATAATGAAGCGGTAAGAGTTTTGGAAAAAAATGTATAATTTTGAAATTGAATTTTGATATATTAAAAATATGTCATAATGACAATCTTACCCCAATAATAGTGGAGACCAGTTTGCAGACCACGAGAAGACACTTATCATTGACATCCGATATAATCGAGAGCAGGGAATTAGCAAACTGAAAACACTGCTCGCTCTTGATGAATTCTAAACGACCGAGAATCGCGTAACATTCCACTAGATGGAAGCAGTCCTTCAATGATTCCGAACTCAATTCAAATAAACCTGGAAAAGTACGGCCGTGTGGCAAAATGGTTAACGCGACCGATATATAAAATGGTCCTGGTGACGAGCCAATCATGGGTCCGAAACTTGGCTCGGAAAAAATTAAAAAAAATAAAACAATAAACCTGGAAAATGTAGTCGTGTGGTCGAATGGTTAACATAGACAACACATATAAGACTTTATACAAAATCGGATTTAGCGAAAAGCTCGTTGTGGGTTCAAAGCATAGCGTGGGACCCGGTTAAAAAAACGTGGAAAACGATTGTAAGGCTGTACAGAAATCTATAACAGAAATGGTGTTAGTCCCGAGCCGATCAAGAGTTATACCTTAACCTTATTAATAGGGCTGTGCGTATAGCTGCATGTGTACGATGGTAATTGATCAGAAAAAAAAACATTCAAACGAACCGAACAAGTTGTTGAACAGATGTAGAAGCTCGGGTGTCATGGCCACTGCGTTCCTTAACACCGCAACCCATAACTCAAGTCCGTCGATAAGCAGGTAGATGTGCGCTGGGGAACTTATGTCTGTGCACGCATGGATCACAGGGATAAGGAATGGGTGCAGGTTGGGTGAATCCCCACGTAACCCCATCACCAAGTTGACAAGCGTCGATACAACGGCACATCTGGGAATGTCAAGATTTATATTTTCGCACGGTTATTTAACAATGCTTGCAAATCGACAAAGGTTATAATTGCCTGCAATTGAACTGCTAGAAAAAAAATGCAAGGTATTATTTGCAAGATTTTTTCCCAATCTTACGAAAATTGCTACTTTGTTAATTTTTGCCTCATTTAGAAGTGGTTGCAATGAAGTGACACACTACCACCCCAGGTTAGAGTACTTTTATTCGCACCAACCACGCAACACCACAGCGGTATAAAAACGATGCAATAAAATTCGCCAGCACTTCAAGTGCGGTAACTTTTTCAGAGGCAAAAAAAGATGGCACCCATGTTAATAACCTGAGCATATTGTGTGACTCTGACGTCAACCATATCGAAGGCAAGATGTCCGCGAGTTGCTGGATACAAGTGACCACTTGAGGGCCCAACCGCTCGATGACGAAGCTCAGGACATGCAGCACTCTCATCCGAGTGTCTCCTGCCTCACTATCTTGCAACAATCGATACAAACCATCAGTGCATCGGTCCTGGTACGCTACAAATGAATCTGCAAGTGAAAGTTCAAATGAATCTGCAAGTGAAAATTTAAATGAATCTGCAAGTGA
>CH002274.1:279560-299155 GCA_000149265.1 Ciona savignyi
CGCCCGCGGGCCGTATGTTGCCCACCCCTGCAGTAGATGTAGCCCATATTCCATTTCAATTAATTACTTTTATGAACATTATGTGGTTCTAAAGTCCTTTTGTAGATGAACTTGTAGAGCTAAATTTTATGCCAAAGTTTAATGATTGCCTGAGATGACAAGGTTATATTTTTTTGAATATTTTTTCGAATCTAAAACAATTCAGCTTAAGCATTTGCATATTATCATAAATATTAATTGTATTAGTGGTGTATTGTATTTGCATTAAATCTCTGATAAGTAGTGAGTGTTTTAAACTGTTTTTTTTTCTATTTAAATAGGGATAGCAAAAATAATTTAAATATAATACTTGGGAGATAGGAAAATGGTCCATTCATAGAGCTACACAGAAAATATTATAATAAAGCAAAAGCATATCATTATCATATACCAATATCAGGCTATTCTGATTTAACCCTACTGTAGAAAAATTTATTTGCTAAATCTAAGGTATTCGTTATGACAATTGAATGATAATAACAACATGATAAAATAAGTATATCAAACAGAATTCATCAGTTAAATTAATTAAATATTCGGTGACAGCACAATATTGCATAAGTGTTAAAGAAAATCGTTGATTATGAAGCAAGGAGAGTATTCCATTTTAACACAACCAGGGTTTTTTTAAATAATTTAACACGTTTTTACCTCATTATTTCTTCCACGTCAGCAATTGGTAAAATCTTGCATGCTGTCTCGTTGTCAGAAGCCATGCATTTCACTTGATTCATGCAGTTTACTACAAATCGTTCTTGAAATAGATCCCCATTTTTTGCATGCTCAAAAATACATTGCCTTGAAATAGCGAGCGTTTCGCTAAAAAGTTGTTCAATGTCTCGTTGATTTGACTCGAGCATATCAAGAATAATCTTTGAGTGGAGAATCAGAAGTTTTTGGAAAAGTTCAAGGCTGCAACATTTTTGAGAAAATTGCAGAAACTGTCTTAATGAAGAGAGTAACGCTACTAAAAACTGTATACGGCTCTCATTTTGTAGAGCTGGGCTTATGCATCTGAAGGATTTGAGCACATTGATTAGTTTATGCATGTCAAAAGTGATTTTCTGTGTGTTTTGTTCATGATTTTGAAGATCAGAAGCAACTTGTAAAGTTAGTTTCTCCCACAATTTGAAGATGGAGGCAAACAGTTGATGGCAAACTTGTAAAAATATTTTCTTATCATTGGGCAACCGTTTTGTTGATAACTCCTTCATAAACAACCGAAATGTCAAAAGTATGGTATTGTCCTTTATGACATCACTATTCGGTGATTGTTGTTGGATCTCACGAACCATATAAGGCATTATGTCCGGCCATAGCTTTGGATAATCGTATCTTCCTATCTTTGAGGTGACAACGGCAAATTGAAGCGCAATCTGGAAAAAAACAAAGATAATTTAAATAGTCATACAGTACTTTTAAATTAAAGTAAAGTCAATAATATTATGAAGTTAATGTAAATTCACACACAGTTTTTAGAGCTTAGGCATATTTTAGTGACTCTTATGGAAAATTAAAACTTTTCACTAAAAGTAAAGAAGACAACTAGACCCATAACTCTAACACTAATCTTTACCCAGAAATTTTGCCTAGTTCTGACCTCAGCTCCAACACTTACGACCTGACCCTAATTATAATGTGCAGTTTTTAAAGTTATCTTAGTTTCTGCCCATGTGTATGTTGCAAGTACATTATGTAAAAACACATAGTTTCCCAAATTCAGTGGGTAAAAATTGTAGCCTACCGAATGTCATACCTGGTTTGTTTTGCAAATTCTGTCTCCAAAAGCGATTTTTTACAAAAATGCAAGCTGAACATTTAAGACATATAACTATTTAGGTGAAAACTAAAAGGAGGGAAAGCGGGAAGAAGAGAAACTGCACACTAAAATGAAGATTATGACATTAGAGTCAGTTTTAATCATAGGGTTGGGGTTTGGGTTAGTTGTGGGGTTGAGATTAGAGTTTAGGGCTGGGTTTAAATTATTTACTGTAATTTTACTGTTTTCCCTCTTTTCTTCTTTTATTTAGTGTTGCCCAATTATTTACATTTATACACTAGCATACCTGCTGCACTGGTTCGTTGAAACATTCACAGATGATTTCACGAATCTTAATTTTTTCTTCATTTGTAATTGGAGAAGGTCCGTGCGTGCGCCAATGCCGCTCAATGCCGTTTTTAAAGAACAAAACAGCAATCAGTCTGACTGGTATCTCCGATATTTGCAAAGATAGTGCGATTTTAAGCAGGGCTAAATGAAATCCCGGTTGAGACTCGAATTCCTTTAATAACTGGGTTGCCGGAACGAATTCACTCGAGTGCTGACTGCTAGCTCGTCGCAAAACGTCGACCAGTTGATTCCAATCTTGCATTTCATCAAACTAAATAGAACGCTTAAAGATATCTCTTAAACTTGGAGTTGACACGATTTCCATATAAACATTCCACTTCCACGATGATTTAACAAGGGAAAACCCCTTCTTCGATACTCTACTCTAGATATATCGATGTCTACATGTTTAAATGATTGGGAAATACATGATGGCAAATTTCATTTAACAATGAGTTATTATTTAGTTTCACTGGCCATGTAATATTGTATTTTCATAGAATAAAATTTCTATGGCATTTAACACAAGGTCAATCGTCGGATTACGCCCATAGTCGGGTTACCGGAGCTATTGCATTGTGTTGTGTATGATGGGGACGTTCCCTTAATTTAGTAAAACCCATTATTCCACTGGGTTTAGGCAATGTCCGTAATATCCCGAAACTGTAACTGTCGGCGACGCATAAACTAATCGGTCGGACAAAACATACTGAATTTTAATAATTCATTGCTTGTTTTTAGACGTGTTTTAACAAATGTCGTTTATTTTTTCTCGTTTTCCAATTTTTTTCAATAGTCCTGCTTCATGTTTTTATCGTGAAAACAAAAAAACTAAACTAAGCTATACCAATTGTGTTAACCGGAGCACTTGCTTGAATAGACATAGGCTGTAAGGTCTACAGTCATAAGGTGTTTTACAACCTATGGTGTTAAACACGTAGTTGGCACTCACTAGTGTTTATCGGTTTCATACAGATTGTAATAATCTCTTATAGTTGTGTTTTACCATTGGGTATGGGAAAACAGTCATCTTAATTAAAATACCTTAATTTTGTTATCGGATATATCACTTACGCACACTCTTTCCGTAAAATGTTAGCAGCATAAATCAGATACTGAAACAATAGCACCAAAAATAAATAAAACAAAACAATAAAAACTAAAGAATGCTGATTAAATACAGGAGATTGGTGGATTTTCAAGAGAAAACCGTTCCTACTAATTGTAGGCTATTTCAATCTACCACGCTGTATGATCAACCCAACCACAACATAATGTATATTCGCGAAGTCAAAATTTATATACCTACAAATGAATAAAATAATCATCGCGGGATAGAAATAAAATGGGAAAAGCATAGGATATATGATCTAAATGTATTTTATCATTTGTCACAGTGTGCATAACATTTTACTCATTGTAACCGTGTGTATACGTCTCGGAAATAAACTTCTAGATTTCCGTGAATTCTAACGACCTTTGCGAAATGAAGATTTGACGTCAACGATCAAAGTGTGCTTATTTGTCGGATTAGCGCGTTTATTCTTAGTATAACTTAGTATGTCCGCCTGCTTAATTTTTGCATTTAGATAATTTGCAGTTGATTGGTTTTCAAATAAAAGTATTTCAATATCGTTTGGTCTTAATTACATTTTGTTTGCATATTATTGTTTTTTTGCTTAGGTTTGGCGGCCGCGTCCGGTTTATTTATTTAATTATATCCTATTTTAAATGACGTGTTTTAACGTCTGTTCGTTTTGCCGTCTTTTCCTGTTCCTGTGCCGTGAATACTGGGGCAAAAAATGAATAAACTAAAATTAAAACTTTACTAAACTAAGATTGTACAAGTTTTAAATGTTCAATTTCCTTGTAGGTCAGGACCGTCAGGTTAACGATTTAAATCTAATTTAATCCACTAATCATGTTGAAATACTTTTTATTAACCATAATCTGTTGTTTAAACATAGCTGTATCAGGTAAGTTTTAGATAGAGTTAATTTGGAATAATAAATATTTTACATAATTTAGTGTTAAACCGCAACATTACAGAAAAACAAGAAGGAAGCTCTGAGCTGCAATCTGATTCACAATTCCACAAACGAAGGGCACTTGTTAAGTATAACTTGTGCTTGAAATCTGTCCCAGATTTTGTCACCGCAACAGCAAGACCTCTAGATCCAAACCTTCCTCATAAATTCAACTTGACCGTGGAAGAAATTTTCACCCACGGTTTTTTGTTTGAACTTGTGCGAACTGACGAGTCCACAGGCTGGGACACGATGCTGATTGTGGATTGGGTTATTTACACAGGTGAGCAACATAGATAATGGACATATTACATAGTCATACTGTTTTATGGGTGTATATTCCACTATTGCGTAAAGAAGAGCCGTATAGTATAAATAACCATGAGGCTATAGCACGGAAAAGATTAGTCTAATAGCCCAAATCACATAAACACTTATAACATTCAGTGCTAACAAGTATAGCATTGCGGAAGATTCTAAGTTTAACATTCTTTTGTGATTTCTAATTTATTCTTTCGTTTAGGATTACCCACAAACTGCAAAGAAGCATTAAGGTTTGGGCTTAACGAAAGTGGAATACAACTCATATATAATCCGGGAAATCAGCAAACTTTGAAAGTTTATTGCGATCAAACTACTGACAGCGGTGGTTGGATGGTCGGTGAAGTTTTTATAACTAAAATTTTATTCACAGCTAATAAACAAACATTTCAGGTTTTCCAGCGTCGGAGGGATGGTTCTGAAAACTTCTATCGAACCTGGGTTGAATATCAGGGGATGTTTGGAAACCTCAGCAACGAGTTCTGGTTGGGTGGGTTTTAATTACATTATATTTGAAACTTAAATTAGTTAGTTTGATTGAATCTCTATTTAGGAAACGAAAATCTTCATGTTCTAACCGGATCTGGAAAATATGAATTACGAATTGAATTGGAAGATTGCGAAAACGTGACAAAGTTTGCAAAATACGGGTAAGAACAAGACAAATTTACAATGACCTTAATAATAACATTTATATAAACAGCTCCTTTTCCATCGGCTCTGCGGAAGAAAAGTATTCATTGAATGTGTCAGGTTACTCTGGAAGCGTAGGTAATTTGTTTGTTTATTAATTATCGCCGAATGTATGTTATTATTTGAAAAATAAATTGATTTGAATTGTAAGAATATAAAAACATGGAGGTTATAAATCAGTAATCGGTCCAAATGTCATTCTCGTAGGAGATTCGCTTTCTTATCACAGCGGACATCCTTTTACAACCAAGGACATCGACAACGATTCCAACAGCCGTAATTGCGCTGTCGAACACCATGGAGCTTGGTGGTATGATAGTTGTTACCAGTCCAACTTAAACGGGGAGTATTTGATCTGCCAAACCACAACAAACCGAGCTGCAAGTTGGAGATATTTTCACAGTCGAAAATACTCAATGAAGTTTATCGAGATGAAGTTTAGGCCAAAAGAGGACTAGTAGTAAAATAAACCTTACGTGGCAAATTATGTAAATTTTCAATATTTTCCAGAACATAAAATTAATAACGTTTGTGATTCAATAAAGTGTTTTGAAAGTTTTAGTTTAAACAAATTAGGTCTGTATTTCGCGGTTTGTGTAATAGGCTATATTTTTGGTTTGTGTATTTTTGTAATATATTTTTGGTTTGTGTAATAAATTTTTGGTTTGTGTAATATATTTTTGGTTTGTGTAATATATTTTTGGTTTGTGTAATAAATTTTTGGTTTGTGTAATATATTTGTGCGCAATATAATTATTAAGTTTTGTTAAAATTGTTAAAATAAGCCCGCAATACATGCACAGCTCTGCTTGTTCCAAAACCTTTTCACTGATTTCTGGTCTGTCAATCAGCTTTAATATCCGCACCGATGTTTCAAATTCCTTCCCACATTATGTCACTTGTTTCGATTTGTGTGTAAATTCATTTGAATAAAAGAGTACAAAAAACGCGTTCTGGAATGCGGACCATTCACGGGGATAAACATGAATATCCTATCCTATATTTACTCTTGTTTTTCTTAAGTAATAAATAACAGCAAATAAAACTAAAAACACAGAAAAGAAAAGGCGGAAAAAAGAACAATCCTTAAACATGTCATTTAAAATAAAATATATAAATAGTTGTAGCGGCTGCTTATTTAATTTTTATTATAATTATATATACTTAACACGGTTGACGGGTAGCAGTTTTGCTTTATCATTAATATTTGATTCCGATGTGCGTAGCGGTACAAGTACAATATTGCATAAGCATAGCCGGCTACGTAATTTTATAAATGGTAACGGGCTGTACGGTACGTGTACCCGCACTCGAACCACAAGAGCCTAGGCCATACAGACTGTGGATTTGGAAACACACTTCTGTAAGGCTAGGCATCTCTGTCTGTCTCTCTCTGGTGAAATAAGGTCTTTTATAGGCGATTTTGCAACCAAGAAAAAATGCAATGCGAAGTATCTAAAACACGCACAATGGATGATGTTTGCGCTTCGTATAAAATAAGAACTTTGCGCGCTGTCTCTTTTACACTAAATATAAACATGATGCACTTTGCATTAATTACATATATGACCTGTGGAGTTTAAGGTTATTTATTTGGTTCGCATTTGCGTCAAATGCTGGCACTAGATTTGTCCTTGCGATCCCCAACTAGCAGTCCTCAGCAAAAACTTGTCGGGAAATTCCCTTGGTAGAAACAACCTCCAACAAACTATTTTAAGTCAATTAGACAACGGCTTCCTAGTGCGGTAACAGCGACACGACATACCGACTATGTACATTATGCAGTAATACATTTTCATTTTTATTTTAAGTATTCAAAGAAGAGAATACTTAATTTTATTAAAAAAAATAATTAAAAAGTACAGAACAAATTAAAGAGCACAGGAACAATAGTTTTAATTGCGGAAATTAGAATACTGAAGCGCATCACAAAAAATACCGTCAGCACAAATACACAGCACAGTAAAGTTTACAACAAAATTAAAAATATTTTATGAAGAAAATATTTAAGACACTTCCAGTTCATTATGATACAGTGGTTAATATTATTTCAATGCTGAAAATGCATTTTAAGTGTTGTTAATAATAGTAAAGGTTGACAGTTTTACATATTAACCTTGTTACAGTTGGATAAGAAGTCATTGCTTCATTTACAGTAGGAAAAGTGCCATTATAGGAATATATCTAAAAAAGATTAAGGGGGAAATTTACTTAACCAGAAATAAAAACTATAAAGCTTCGAAAAATGAGCCATGTTTTACAATTTGATGGAAAAAAGGCCATTAAATCGCAAATTTAAAGCAGAATATAATTAATTATCGTTCAACATTAAAGTAGTACTTTTTAAAGATAGTACATAAAAAGAAATTCGTCTTTTAAAAATTAAAAGTATGCAAAAAGTGGTTTTAATATGAAGTATAATGAATTGCATAATAAAGTAAAAAAATTAAAACATGTATACCTAAAGAGAGAAAATTAATTACATTGCAAAGTGAAACATTTCAGATGTTGACGTTTTTGGATATGTTTAAGATTAGGAATAAAAGGTAGTTTAATTGCGAACGCCATTTAGAAGAAAAACAAGATTGTAGCATCATGCACTTATAGGTTGACTCGTTCACCATTTACCAGTCGTCCCTTCAGATACCAAATATCTTGGAATTTAAATTGCACATCATCGCCCAACCTCTTGCGAGCCACACCAATTACTTCCTTTTCAATATTCTCCTGAACTGTTCCCTTCACATCAATGTACTCACAGTGGCTGCTCGCATAGTGGCATGAGATCGCCTGGTAAAGTGATCGAGTTTTTTAGGAGTATATATAGCAGACATGGGCAAACTACAGCTGCCTCCAAATTCGGCCCGCTGGGTCTTTTATTATGGCCCGCCAAATGTTGTTCCCATTACTAAACTAAATAACGATTTCTCAGCTAAATTATAATGTCACAGCTATATTTGTGCGTCGCTCGATCACTTGGCTACTCCAAGAATAAAATAATTTTGGCCCCTTATTCGAAAAGTGTGCCCAAACCTGATATAGAACTAAAGCCCAAGCCAAGTATTAAAAAATAAACTGGTAGGCCTACGCAGTACGGGCATTCGACTTCTGGACTAGCCCGGGTTTTTAAGCGTTTCCGGACTAACCACTGCGACGACAGATAGTCCAACCCAAATAAGGTCAGTGGGTTAGTGCGTCGCTTTTAAGTCGAAAAGTTAGATATTCGAAAATGGTCACTGCGAATCGTTTGTGTCTTTGGGCAAGAATTAACAGAAGTTCTCAAACCCAGTGGAATGATGGGTTCTACCAAATTGAAGACACATGTGAACCATACACAATACACTGCAATAGCTCCGGTTACCCGACAATGGGCGCAAGGTGATCTGACGATTGCCCGTTGCCCGTGTGTTAATCCCCCTTTTCCCATTCACGGGGATAAACATGAATTTCCAATCCAATAACGCATTATGCAGTGCCCCCGAGTGCATCATACAAAACTTACCTTCCTGAAACCATTAGTTGTGTTCATCCCGGACCCATGGATGAGAAGAGGATGAAAGAACACTGTGTCCCCAGCTTCCATCACTAGGTGGACTCGTGGAGCATTTTCGTCAAAGTCCCGCACCCCATGGTACATTTTGTTAACACCACCCTAAAAGCATTCAGGTTCAATATAAGAAAAACTAAAAAATAATAGTATAAATCACAAAAAGTTACAATTCCATTGATTATTCTAAATTATTTATCAAAACAAGTTATGGGATATTAAAGGGCAACACTTATTAGGAAAAGCATGAAGGAGGGAACTACACATTAAAATGAAGATTATGATATAATAGTCAGTTTTAAACATTAGGTTGGAGTTAGAGTTAGTTCTGGAGTTGAGAGTAGTGTTTAGGGCAGAGTTTAAATTAGTGTTTAGGGCAGAGTTCAAATTAGTTTCCGTAATTTTAGTGAGCAGTTTCCCTACTTCCCTCCTTTACGCTTTTCCTACTTTGAGTGTTGCCCTTCAATATCCCATAACTTGTTTCGATAAATAATTGAGCATAATCAATGAAAATGTAACATTTTGTGATTTATACCTATATTTAAAACGTTTCAAAAAGATACTTTATTTTCATTCATATCACACCATTTTATCGATAAATTAAAAACAGAAGTATGTATTATTGCATAATGCCTTAATAAGAAAAATACAACATAAACTTTCTGTTAATGATTCGGGCGGTTTTGATCAGGTTAAGAAGCAGAATTTATTTTTTTAATTTAGGCGAGTTGCTATTACTGAATGATACGTATTTCTATTTAGTTATGTTTTTTATTTTAATTCTTATTTTTGTTTTAAAAGACACTGTGTTGATATAAACAATGAAATAATTAACCTCCCAATCCGGATAATCGTGTCGCAACAATTTCCCCGCTCTGTGGCTCCCCGGCAACACGACCAGGCATCCGTTTCGTCGGTCGACATGCTCCATCGCTGTCCATGATGCAACAATGCGATCAGCCGGGCGGAACGGGAAGTAATGAAGGTCCTGGTGGAGAGGATGACGAGAAGATTTGGATCCTGGGAAGATTAGGGTGATGAGGAAAATAGATATTTTTAAAATTCATTATAGGATAGAATATTTATGTTTATCTCTGTGAAATACCAAGGGGGTTAACATACGGGCAATCGTCAGATTACCTCGCGCTCAAATCTTTTTAAACTTCATTATAGGATAGGACAGCGGTTCCCAAACTGGGCGCCGCGGCGCCCTGGGGAGCCGCGAGACATTGCCAGGGGCGCCGCGAAAGCATTCGAAAGTTGCTGCATTTATTGTTTTTTTTACAAAAATAACAGTACACGTGTGTTACACCAGTAAAACGTTAATTGGAGATGTTTGAGCCTGGTGTGCAACCCCATACACTGGCATACAACATTCGTTTTACTTGTAAAATCCTATGTTCGGTGTTATCTGCCACTATTTGCTCACTAACATGGCATTGTTTTTGAATAATGGTTTGTCACATAACTGCTTTACATTAATTGACTGTTCGTCACTTTAGTAGTTTAGTCACCTTTAGTGAATAGTTTTAAAGAGTTTAAAATTAAATGGTTATCCAAATGCATGCTATAGTACAATACATGCAGTTTGGAAATTTTGGCTTTATGAGGGAGCCGCAAGGTTTAATAAGTTTTCAAAAGGCGCGGCCAACAAAAAAAGTTTGGGAACCGCTGGGATAGGACACTCATGTTTATCTCCGTAAATAGGGTTTAACACAATAACACAGGGTTTAACACATCGTCAAATTACATCACGCCCAAACATCATCATTTCAGGAAAAACATATCATTTTAAACGAAATTTAGTCCTGGGATAATTAGAGTAATGAGGAAAACTAAATATAGGGATATAAAAAAACAAATCTTTTTTTAACAAAATTATAACATTTTAAATTACTTAGAAGAAGGGTTAAGATTTATTTAATTTAGCAACCTTTGGGAACTGGTACACATCATATAGTATAACGATATATATCATATATTGTGTTTTAACTGTTTAGGCGCGAAGTTGTAGCTCGTCGAATTAAATTAATTAGGAAAAATTAGGGTGACGAGAAAAAAACAAATTGTTTTTAACAAAATTTTAAGCTGAGATGCATTCAAATATGCAACCATTGACATTCAAATATGCAACCATTGACATTCAAATATGCAACCACTGATATATGATATATGTAAGTTTTTAACTTATCAGCTGCAAGGTTGTGGGTTAATATAGGTAGTCGACGGTGTGGTGGATTGGACAATGCACTAACATTATATGAACTCTGTGGTTCAATGGACAAAAAAATCCACAGCCCCCTAGAGAAATGCATATACTTAGTTTCTGATATTTAACTAATTAGCAAAAAAATGGATAACCTTATCCTAGGAAGTGAAATCTCAATTAAACATGGTGGTTTACTGAAATCTCAAAAGGTATTTCCTAATTTTGAACCATTGTATGTGTGTGTGTGTGTGTGTGTGTGTGTGTGTGTGTGTGTGTGTGTGTGTGTGTGTGTGTGTGTATGTGTGTGTGTGTGTGTGTGTGTGTTTGATAAACGACGACCTCAGCAACTTTTGTTTGCTGTTTAAACAAGAACTTTGATCATGGAATTGTAAATAATGAATATCACGTAAACAGGTCAAAGAGTTCAAAATGGAATTGGAAATACTGCAAATATGGGATTGAAAAATGCAATGGGGTCAGGTATTTCAGATTACCTTGCGTCCACCAATGCTATTGCAAACGATGGAGACATTGCTACGGTCTTTGTTTGGCCCAATAAAGCAATTTGGGCAAGATGCATGTCTCACTAAAGGACACAACCTACCAGTTAATGGCTGGTTTTGATTCCACCATCTTTAAGGTCATGGTCCTGTGTGTTACAAATAATCTGAAAGGTCAGACAAAATGGTTGTCGTGTATATTTTTATTCTACCCAGAACTATAGAACAAAGGTAAATCTACTTTTAGGGCTATTACGAAATTTCCCAACTGCCTTTGTGCGAAAATAGTGTTCATCCTACCAAGCGCCCAAGCCATCTGTACAACATCACATAATATGATGAATAATATATAAACTTAATCACAAATCACATGAACAATTCCTACCAGGGTCAGGTGGTTTGTTAATGAGCATTGTGTGCATTGCCATCATGTCTTTGCCGATAAATTGTTCAGCATACTTCAGCACCTGAATTATACATTGGATTAATAACCTTTCTTAATGTTTAAAATGTCAACCAAGGATTGTATTGCATATAATTTTTAACTCAATATTTATGTGAAATCCATACTGAATTCATAGTGTACCCATATTGTCAGCCTACACAATTAAAGTTAATACAACATATTCAAGCCAGTTTCCTTACTCATTTCTAAATAAGATGTTAGATTAAAACATCGTTGCACAATGTATTGGGTGTTAACCAATTAAGTTCTGAAAGGCTCTTGTCAAATTATGTAAGGATTTCATGGCAATCTGATATTGCCAGCACAATGAGGTGGGTGTAAACATAATGGTGACATAAGCTGGCTAGTAGGTACCATTGTTTAATCCGGTGTGAATAGTTCAGGTGGCTAACCGATACCTACCCCAGGATGACTGCAGTATTGAAACAGCACTGGGTCAGCTTGGAAATCTTGGATTTTCGTGATCGCTCTATCTCCCTGCATGTACTCGGACTTGGCAATTGCAACGTCTTTCATAATTATCATGTTCATTGGAGCTGGTACCTAAGACAATAGCTGTTAGCTAATATACCAGCGGGGGAACAAATTACATAATAAATTATATTCTTTTTTTTTAAATGACTTGTTTTAACGACTGTTCGTTTTGCCGTCTTTTCCTGTTCCTGTGTTGCTATTTTATTCGCTTGCTATTTTTTAAATACTGGGGCAAAAAATGAATAAACCAAACTAAACAACATCAATATGTTTTTGTCAATTAAAGCATCAATTTCTTACACCCCAGCTAAAACTAACTTTATTGTTATGCCAAAAAAATTAAACACAGAGTACAGTGACAGTACCATCACTTTATAATGACAAATTTACCTGTTTATTACAGATTTTTTGAAACCGTTCTCGATATTTGTCCAAATCATTTTGCGCCACCAACCCTTTTACAACGAAAAACCCATTTTCCTCAAAAAACTCTCGTTCTTTCATAGACAACACATTGCATTCGTCGACGGTGTATTTCAATCCATTAGATGGGGTAGTAACCAACGAACTGACAGGCTTTGAACTCTGAAAAAAAAGTAATGGTATATAAGTCTGGTCGTAACTGGTCACTAGCTAGTCAGTTGTGTCCTTGGGAAAGGCACTTATCGGACATTGCCTGAACCCAGCGGATTAATGGATTCTATCATACACAACACACTGCAATATCACCGGTAACCCGAGGGTGGGCATTCATAGGAATAAACATGAATATCATATCCTATCCTATAATGCTTTGTTTTTCTATTTCCTGAAATAAAAAGGAATTTCTTATTCTATTTTAACTATACTATATAATATTTAAAACAATATTTAATAAATCAAGTTGAATAAAACTTACAAGATGTCCTTTGATGACTTTAACTCTAGCAGAAGCCTGCATTATCTGTAGAATTGCTGCCTAACCTACCTACACCTTCTAATTATACACACCTGCAAACCAATGGCATTAAGCTAGAAATGTAAATGTTGAACTTTGTCAATGTCATTTTGTGTCACACATGCCAAACTTGTATCCAATTATAACAAAGAATGGACCCTTAACAATTTAGCACATAGATGCGGCATTTCTCATGAGAATCATATGCCTTTAGCCCTTTACTGCAAAGAACAGCTATGAATTTAATAGTTTCGACTGTTTGCTTTCCGAATAACTGTTTAATGATTAATTTTTAACTGAAGATTGCAACATGATGTCATTTATTAAGGCAAACAAAGCACCAAATGATGATTGAAAAGAGGCAATAGAACTTGGACATGAATCATGCATTCAAAACTGGTTTCATCCAGGCACTTGTGTATGTTGAACTTTAATTTGTGTATGTTTAAACAGTTTTTAAAAAAATGTCCTAATTTCCATACATTTGGTTCCACTGCTGCGTAACTCTGATAAACGTGGTGCGTCGGCTGAGCTCCTTGAGTTTTGAAGCCCCCACGTATGTACAAGTGGACCGCACACCACCGAGAATATCGAGCATGGTTGAAGAGACATCTCCACGGTAGGGAACCTCCACAGTTTTGCCCTCGGACGCGCGGTAGTTTGCCACCCCTCCCGAGTGCTTCTCCATCGCAGTAGAAGAGCTCATTCCGTAGAACAACTTCACCTTTTTACCGTCTTCTCTAACGATTGTTTCACCACCAGACTGATCATGACCTGCGAATAGCCCACCCAACATTACAAAATCAGCCCCAGCTCCAAACGCTTTAGCCACATCGCCGGGGCAAGTACATCCCCCATCAGATATAATATGACCCCCCAACCCATGCGCTGCATCAGCACATTCGATGACAGCACTGATCTGAGGGTATCCCACTCCAGTTTTCTTGCGAGTCGTACACACCGAACCAGGACCAATCCCAACTTTAATAACATCGGCTCCAGAAAGCAGCAATTCCTCCACCATTTCTCCAGTCACCACATTCCCAGCCATTATCGTGTGTTTGGGAAAACGCTCTCGAACCTTCTTCACATACGCCACGAAGTGCTCCGAATAACCGTTCGCCACATCCACACAAATATACTTGACGCCTTCAATCCTGTCTAAAATTGCACACATCGAAACAAAGTCCTGATCACTTGTGCCTGAACTCACTGCAACATTTGAAAGACAATCAGGGTGTTTTTCAGAGAACTCAACCCACTCATCTGTGCTATAATGCTTGTGCATGGTCACAAAGGCATCATGCTTCTTAAAAGCGATTGCCATTTCAAAAGTTCCTGTTGTGTCCATGTTAGCAGCAATAATAGGGACACCAACGTAAGTCTGGCCGGAGTTTCGGAACTTGATATGACGGGACACATCAACTTGGCTTCGACTACGCAGGGTACTTCTTTTCGGACGGAGCAACACATCTTTAAAGTCTAGCTTGATGTCGTTGTCAATTCGTGGCATCTTATTTAGTATTGAAAAATACACAGATTTATATATGAATCTTAGCAATTTTCTAAAAAAAGAAATATTTAATATAAATAAACATATGCATCAATAGCAAAGGTAAAGTTTTACTGTTAAACTTATTAAGCAGCAGGCCTAGTTATTGGTTTCTACATTTTTTTTCTTTGTTTTTCTGTGTCACACTAGTGACAGGCATGCAATGTCACCAGATTAATACCATATAGGGTTATCTAATCAGATTAAAACTTTTAGAAATCTCAACTAGCATGTTGTTAATTTTTGCAACGACCTTTAATTTTACAAAAACCCTAGGGGAATTTTCACTATGGAAAAAATTGTGAAAGAGGCCTATTTTATCTCCGATATTTTCAGATTAGATAGAAAATCGCTTCAAATTTCTAGGAAAGGTAAAGATCTTTAATTTGATCAAAAAACACAATTTTAATTTTCCCCAAAATAGAATAAGAATTCCTTGAAATTAAAATAAGCATAAGAAAAACTTACTATTTTGTACATATAAGAGCTGGAAACTAAATTTCCAACTATATGGATAGAAATTCAAAATACGAAAAAAAATATGGGTATACCCCATATATATCTTACTCAAACGGTTACACAAATGTTATAATTTTAAGATTTCGTTATATAATATTTTTTAACTTTATGTAGCCGAAAAAAAATGTGGTATGAACACTAACCCTTTAACGTTAATTCCCTTGTTCTGTCGGTTAAACCTACATGGATTTTATCTTGTTTTTAATCGGGCAACACAGATTGTTCCCCTGTTCAATCTCATGGGCTCAATTATGTATAGGGATAGGGTACCTCTAAATACTACAGGATCTGGATCGCATGGAGCGCTTGAATCCCTTACTATACTTCGAAATTACATAAGCCATGATATTAATGTTAGGAATGGGGTTAAAGTTAGTTCTAGGGTTGAGATTAGTGTTTGGGACAGGGTTAGAATTACTTTTCATAGCAATCTAAGTAATCCAAGCGATCGTGTAGTATTTAGAGGCACCCTAGGGATAGCCCCCGTTCCGGTACCTCTAAATACTACAGGAGCGCTTGGAGCGCATGGATCGCTTAAAAATCCGCGCTTGGAAGCGCTGTGGATCGCTTACTATACTTAGTAATTAAAAAAGCCATGATATTAATGTTAGGGTTGGGGTTAAAGTTAGTTCTGGGGTTGAGATTAGTGTTTGGGACAGGGTTAGAATTACTTTCCATAGCAATCTAGTGATCCAAGCGATCCAAGCGCTCCAAGCGGTCCTGTAGTATTTAGAGGCACCCCCCCCCCCCCCGTCTCATAGTGTTGTAGGATTAAAACTGGTCGCTAGATAGTCGGTTTTGTTCTTTGGCAATGCAATTAGTGGCACTGGCAGGCCAGTATGGAAAGTACGGCAGCTGCACACTCGAGTTTTTTTTCCCTGCGTCTTTGCACACTTGGGGTAATTTTACACATGCTCGTGAGCTGGCAGTATAAACAGTGTACAATTTCCAACAAACCTGTAAACCTACCTCTAGACCTCGGGTAATTTAATGTCAGTACGTTTTTTGTTACGTAGATAGATATGTTAGCTCATGGACACGATAGATTTAGGATGGAATAATATGTTTGTTTAAGATTTTTACAAAAGAGTAATAAAAAGGAGATTTTGTGCCCCGTATGGAAAGTACGTCAATTTTCGCCGAGATCTCGAGTGTGCCCGCGCCAAATATTTAAGTGTGCAGTGTGCAAACGTCCAAAAGTGCACACTTCAAGTGTGCACACAATCTCCTTTTTATTACTGTTTTACCAAAATCTTAAACAATCATGTTATTCTATCCTAAATCTATCGTGTCCGTCAGCCTATCTTTCCAAAGTTTCAAAGTTGCACTTTCATAACTGATCTATAGTAATTTCCTTTACATTTTGTTTTCATCACGACAGGTTTACACGACTTATTAATTATGCGAACATCACATGCGTTATAACATCTTTATAACAAACTGGTCGCTAGCTAGTCGGTTGTGTCCTTGGACCTTGGGCAAGGCACTTTACGGACATTGCCTGAAACCAGCGGATTAATGGGTTCTACCAAATTGAAGAAACGTGTCTAGCATATACAACACACTGCAATAGCTCCGGTAACTCGACGATGGGCGCTAGGTGATCTGACGATTGCCCGTGTGTTAACCCCCTTGGTTTTTCTATATACGGGGATAAACATGAATATTCTATCCTCCCCTATCTTGCATCCTAATTAAATTCCCAACATACATAAAAACACTATAACCGGATTAGCGTGGGTACAATTTGGAAATACAAGTTTCGATTTTTTCATTAATTTCTTTGGTAATATTTGCTGGAGGTATTTAATTTTTATCAAGTAGAAATTGTAAATATGAAACAGACGTCTAAATCCTACCAAATTCGCATAACGGTATCGATTATTTACACGTGTATTGATAGCTTACAGAAATTGCGGAACACCACACTAGGGTAATTCCCTTAGTAGTATCCAACGCTATGATTATTTCAAATTGTACATCAACACGAACATTTTTTTAATTTATTGTTTTGTAGGGTTGACGGGTATTGTTATATAATTTAGACGATACGATGAAGTTAAAGTACATCATTGCTTTTGCTCTGTACTTCTACAACAGATAATAAAATACACACAATTTTACTTTGGTGTAAAATTATAACAATTACTTTTGTTAATTACACATAAAAAAGCATGCCATTGTTTAGTGTAAAAATTTGTGATATGCTCATTTTGGAGAAACAAATATGAAATATAAAACTGATAGCAACAATTTTTGACATAAACTTTTAAAGGGTAATCTCTCTATTAGATGAACTATAAGATGTATGACATAATAATGAAAACAGATAACATAGCAAGAAGAAAGGTGGTCCAACGTGGATAGATCATGGAAGCCGTATCTGTGGCTGAAATAAAATAATAAGAAATTACTGGGACACCTGTGTAAAATGATATGAAAGTTGTTGCAAAGTAAAAATGGTGACATAACAAGCCTATTGTCTGCAAAGCACTATAAATAATCATTAATCAAATAAAAAAGCAAAGTCTCGGCATCATACAACACACTGTATTGTCAAATATATGAATTAGGATAACATGGATCTCACCAGCTATTATGAACCAAATAACTAACCACTGAAAAGGCCAAAAAGAACCGTTCTTTCAAGCAACATTTCTAATTGAATTTGGTTTCGGAGAAGTGCAAAGTAGGTAAAAAGTTTTTAGTTTTTTAAAACTAACATGGCATGTAACGAAAGTTCTCTTTATTCATATTAATTGATTTTAATTTTAAATTACAACATGAATTAAACACTCGGAACTATCTTAGATAACTGACATGTCTCTCAGGCAGTTTTGAGAGGAATAGTTAAGATAATGAGATTTCCCAAGACCCTGATTATCACTATCCTAGACTCTTAAAACACGAAAATAAAAAGTTTGTCAATTTACCTGATCCAAGGTTACAGTTTTCAGTTGTACAGGATTTGTTGCAATTCATCAACGTGACATCTCCGTAACTGACGTCAGCACAAGTGTTGCCGATACTTTTATAGGTACAACCTCTTTCAATACTTCTTCTGTAACCAAACGTGGTGCCTGCAATGCGTGTTTAAAGGTTGGTTACAGACTGGTTTGGAATCCATGTAAATATATGGATGCAACATGATGACACAACACCAGCTGCTAGCAAATCACTTCTGTGTGTTGTCCTTGATCATTTATCACAGGGGTGGGTAACTTCTAGAGTCGCTGGGCCAGATGTGGAAAAATGAAGTTCTTGGTGGACCGGATTATTACATGAATAGAATTCAACATCTTAATCACATATTTATTCACTAATGCAAAGGCCACATTACAGGGTATGGTTGGATACAATCTGCGGGCTGGTCGAAAACCCTTCACGGGCCAGACCCGATCCGTGGGACGTATGTTGCCCATGCCTGACTTGTCGGATGTTTCCTGGATCCATTGTTTTTTTTGTATAAAAACTAAGATTGTACAAGTTCTTTAATGTATTTAACACATTGTAATAGCTCTGGTGACCCAAGAATGTAAACACGATAACCTGAAGATTTCTCAAGTGTAATAATGTTCTCTCTGCTTTTTCCATCAATGGCAATAAGAAGTGTCTGCTATCAAAGGCATCAAAATCCACATTTTTGGACAAATACAAAGGCATAGATGTATTAGAATGGCTTGTGCAACACAATGCAAATCACCTGTGGTGGAAAACCGGTTCCGGTTATTGTCTTTAATATAACAGAACTGATGATAAGGTTGAGTACAATCCTCTCCTTGTGGAGGATCATTCAAACACAAACTGTATCCATCCGGAGAGTAGACATTATCGTCACAAACTGAGCATTTTGGCCTGCCAGCTGTTAAATTGATATTAGTTTCAGCACATGAAATGTAAAAATCACAGCAGATGGGAAATATAGAACAGATGTGGGCAACTTCTCTAGTCTGCGGGCCAGATGTGGGAAATTGAAGTGCTAGGTGGTCTGGATTATTACATGAGTAGTATTCAATATCTCAATTACAGGGTATGGTTAGATACAGTCTGCCGGCCGGTTAAAATCCCTTCACCGGCCGGACCCGGCCCGCGGGCCATATGTTGCCCATGCCTGATATAGAAGATGGGAATAAAAATGCATTTTGAAAATTGTTTTAAGTAACTCACGCCAGCCTGTATTACAACCATCGGTTTGACAGGT
>CH002274.1:328484-344138 GCA_000149265.1 Ciona savignyi
ATGAGGGAGGATAATAGTCTAGTAAGTTTTTATTGCAATGAATGGCTGAGAAAAATGCTCCCAAACCACCAGACAATTTTTATTTTCCCAGTTTGGTATCAAGACTAGCTGTTATTGCCCTTGCACAATTAAACATTAATTTACTATTTAACATAGTTATACCTAGGTAAAAGTATAATAAATTAATCACTGCAAAATCACCTAACTAAATAATTGAGCACATAGGATATCATTCATTGTGTTAATTGAAAACATAGTTGTTTAAGTGAAATATATATTGCAAATACTAACGTGTTTAGTCTGTAAATAACTCTTCCGCCTTTGGAATAATTGCGTCATATTTAAAGGTGCGATAACCCACGTGATTACAGCGTGGTAAACGTGACCTACTTTCTTTGTGCGTGCGTTCGTTTTAAGCGCGTCTGTCCACTGATGCACGTGTATGGGACAACTGATAAGATAATGTTTGTTGTGCTGTGATGCACGTTGTATTTCCGAGCTACCGCTTTAGAAAATGTTCTGACGCTTTTGCACGATAGATGCACTTTCGGTATGGAGAAACGCATTACGGGTATTACATACGAATGAAGAAGCCATTTCACAATTTTGAGATTACGAATTTACTTCAATGACGATTCACCAAAAGTTTCTTATCATAGTTATCCAATGTCGCACGCTTGCTGAAACGATTTGCTGACGTCTGCATAATCGGCATCACGCGTGTTGTTGCGCGTTGGATCGCAGCCAATTATTTTACGTTTATAATTTCGAATCCTAACTATTCTTATTAAATTGCTTGTAAAGATTCGAATCCCTAGAGATTCGAATCTCAAAGATTCGAAATTCTATATTGTGCATCCCTAACCCAGTGTTGCCCTTTTTGGTTTGTTTTATGTTAAAACTTTTCGGCATATATCCATTTATTACTGACTGATGTGTCATGACTTGGTTTGATTTTGGAAATTTTTAGTAAATGACGAAACCTGGATGAGAGTGATTGTGTGTGTTTTGGGACTGTAATAGTCAAGTACAGGCCTGGTATTTGGTTGGTAGCTGCACCCGTACAAGCTAATCCCAACAGTTTCACAACGTTTAATTAGGGATGCACAATATAGGATAGTTAGGTATTCTAGAATATTCTAGAATAATATATTTCGAATCTAGAATTTCGAATCCTATTCTAGAATGTTTTACCATGTATTTAAATTTGCTATGCTGTGCATATATTTTCTCATTTATAGTGAATTAGCCATATGCTTTTAAACTGTGATGAGAGCAATTTACGTAGTCCAACAGTATTTTACCATTACATATTTTTTTAATCATATGTAACATCCCTAAACACTATCTGCCATGAGGGAGGATAATAGTCTAGTAGGTTGTTGTTGAAATGAATGGCTGAGAAAAATGCTCTCAAACACCAGACAATTTTTATTTCCCCAGTTTGATATCAAGACTAGCTATTAATGCCCTTGCACAATTAAACATTAATTTACTATTTAACACAGTTATACCTCGCGTAAAAGTATAATAAATTAATCACTGCAAAATCACCTAACTAAATAACACATAGGACATCATTAAATTGAATACATAGGATATCATTCATTGTGTTTATTGAAAACATAGTTGTTTAAGTGAAATATATATTGCAAATACTAACGTGTTTAGTCTGTAAATAACTCTTCCGCCTTTGGAATAATTGCGTCATATTTAAAGGTGCGATAAACCACGTGATTACAGCCTGGCGAACGTGACCTACTTTCTTTGTGCGTGCGTTCGTTTTAAGCGCGTCTGTCCACGATGCACGTGTATGGGACAACTGATAAGATAAGGTTGTTGTGCTTTGATGCACGTTGTGTTTCCGAGCTACCGCTTTAGAAAATGCTCAGACGCTTTCGCACGATAGATGCACTTTCGGTATGGAGAAACGCATTACGGGTATTACATACGAATGAAGAAGCCATTTTACAATTTTGAGATTACGAATTTACTTCAATGACGATTCACCAAAAGATTCTAATCATAGTTATCCAATGTCGCACGCTTGCTGAAACGATACGCTGACGTCTGCATAATCGGCATCACACATGTTGTTGTGCGTTGGATCACAGCCAATATTTTACAGTTTTAATTTCGAATCCTAACTATTCTTATTAAATTGCTTGTAAAGATTCGAATCCCTAGAGATTCGAATCTCAAAGATTCGAAATTCTATATTGTGCATCCCTACGTTTAATGTAGAATGCATGAAGCTTGGCTAACAGAAAAAAAAACAAAATGCACAAACTGAGCAGAGAATAAGAGTTATTAATCTGAACACGCGGGTTCGCCGTTGCCATGTCTTGGCAGGATTGCCAGAATTTGTTTAACTATGTGTTGTACTGTATCCGTATTTAATCCAGAATAAAATGACCTTTCCATGACAGTCTGGATTACGAGAGCTATAAATGAGTACAGGTAAAAGCAGAATCAATTAAAATGTGTGAATCCTTACAAAACCAATATTTTTTGCTGCATAAGTAAGAAAAGGGTTCTTTAAAAAAAAAGTGAGTACATCAGCTAAAAGGAGAGGTATGCTATACAAATTATTAATACTACAGAAGAGAGGCACGATACCTCTGCTTTGGTTCCCGGTGGGTTTCTCCGAACAATTGGTTCAGGATCCATCACAGAACTACTTGACACCATTACAATACAATCAACATCGCCCAGTTCAAAATTGTAAATTCTTATTAACTATATAGTCGAACTATGAAAGAATAGGAAATTTTTATTCATTTTCATAAAAGAACATAAAATTTTACAAAAACATGGTTGAAACATTTTAATTTATTTTCACACCTTTAATTTTAAACTTGTACTTCCAAACAACATCCACATCCGTAAACAAAAGCTCATCGGACCGATCTCTATGGAACAGATCAAACTTTCATAGAAATCAGAATAAACGCAAATGAAACCTCTATGGCTTTGATACAAATAAATATATGTTTTCCGTACGAGCAGAACTCGGCAACACTAAAATAGGTAAAATAAGAAAAAAGAAAAATTGGTCAATAAAACTATTGAAACTAAGTATAACTCTTTCCTACACACTAACCTCTACCCCATAAAAAAACTATCTTTAACATAGACTTATTTCAGTGCTCGGTTTCACTCCTTCCCTCCTTCCCTATATTTTATTTTCCGCGCAGACCTTGAAACACAATATCAACAAAAAAATTAAAACAATTATTTCTGTTTGGCGCAGCTTCTTTAAAGTAATTAACTGATTGTCCTACACATAATTTGTCTGTGATGCCATGTTGATTATACATTAGGAAAAGATACTCCCTATTTATCTTCGTAAATAGGAAAACATGGGTGAGTTGTTCTTTTTAAATTATAATCACCACATTAAAACACAGTCTTGACTTCCTTTGCATGTTAACAATATTGATTTGTTTAATGTTTACACAAACACAAGTGTTATTTATGGTGATGTTTTATCACAGTATTCTCTGTTACTTGGTAAGCCTATGGCACTTTTGGTTTTTCTGTGAAATAGTTTTTGCCGGCCCTAACAGAGCTCTGTATTTTATAACTTACCACTTTAGTCTTTTTATTTGTTTTTGGTTTTTATAATATTTTTCACCACCCAATTGCACACTACCCTGTTCCCTAACCTGTCTTTATTTCTATCTATTTCTCGATTTCTTTACTGTCTTGTAGTATTTTTACAACCATACTGCCAAGTCTCTATTGTTCCAGATTATCGGTCACCAAAATTTCATCTACGAGGAGAAGGTCGTCCGGTTTTCTTGCGTGGCTCCTCCTCCTCAAATTTACTATTCGAGAGTTGGCGGTGTGTTCTCCAGAAGAAGATGTCAATCAATATTAAACTAATATGTCTCAACAAATCTGCTTTAATATAATCGGATCCTTGCTGCAGTCTTTAGTATTTTTCACTTGCTAGCAACCCTTTTTTGGCTTGCTATTTATTTATTTATTTTTTCTTATTTCTTATTTATTTATTAATTTATTTATTTAAACATTTTGTTTGTTTTGTGTTGTTTTGCGCTTTTTTTGTTATTTATGGTGCACTAGTGTAGTGCTCCTCTTTTCGCACTCCTACATAAGTGCTCTAATGCATTAGTGTTATGCAATCTGCGTGCTAAATGAGAATATTTAATGTAAATATGCCCCGGTAAGTGTGCTTGAAACAAATAGTGTCATCTGACATTAGTGGAATTTCATTTTAGGGGGTTTTTCTTTTTCCACTCTGGTCCACGCTTTCGGGCCACACCTTCTCCTAAAGCCGGCTCCCCCACAGTACTGGTCGCGCTTTACCGCACACTTTTCTTCAGGGCTTTATATCGTTTGATCCTAATTAAATTTGAATTTGTTCTTTTGCCTAGGTTTGGCGGCCGCGTCCGCTATATTTATTACATTATATCCCTTTTTTTTTAATGACGTGTTTTAACGACTGTTCGTTTTGCCGTCTTTTCCCGTTCCTGTGTCGAGATTATATTCGTTTGCCATTTTTAAAAAACTGGGGCAAAAAATGAATAAACTAAACTAAACTAAACTAAGTTATCATACAGGTAACAGTCGGTTTGTCTTGTGCGAGCTGTCGGGTTACAGAAGATATTGCAATATGTTGTATGTAATTAGGGCGTTTTCCCTAGTTTTAGTAGAAACTATTAATTTATTGGATAGTTTAGTTTATTTTTTTGCTCCAGTTTTTAAAAATGATTTAGGGGACATAGCTAAGTATCCTACCCAAGGATATGCCTGTCAATCGAGCGGCTGGTTTCCATCCCACGAACTTTTGGCTGCCTGCGTCCAGCCGATATTAAACGCACCGGTCGCCCAATTATTATATTAAAAACAATACTTTCAGCAAGTCTTTAAAATTGATTATTCCATAAAGACCATTTTAAAAATTGTTCTAGGCCTGGAACTTTTTCAGGGTATCTCTTTTAACGATTGCTAAAAATCCGCGAAAAGTTTTAAAAGGCGGGAAAATATTGTTTTACTTGATATTAAAGTAGGCGGATTTCTGAACTAACTTAAAGTTCTCAGTGAAGGTTTTTTACTTGTTTTCCCAATGAATTCGATATCCACCGGCTTGCTCGGTAAGAGAGCCAACATACAACCATCTGAAAAGGAGATGCTTGATTTTAATGCAAAGCTTAAGTCGCTGGTTGAAGATAACGGATTTCGACAAAATAATTTGTCCCAAAATAGTCCAAAATATTGTAAACGCGAAAGGGGTGGCTCCACAATGGAACAGAATAAAAATGAAAAGGAATTTTACTCCCCTACGAAGGATGGCGATTTAAGAAGTCCGTTACGTCACACAGAGGATTATGATAATGCAAGGCATCAAAACAGATCCACAAAACGTTATTCAAGCGGTAGGAAAAGAAAAAATGGACCGCTGGCAGAAAGATTTGCTGAACACACCTCTTCCATAAAGGAATGTAAAGAAACACACCCGGAAAGAAAAGCAAGTAGTAGTGATTGGTTTGATCAAGTTGAGAGATCAAATGAGCTTGCAGAAGAAGCTCAGCATCATAAAATAGTTTGCGAAAAGAGAGCAAAGAGATTGAGTGAATCAAATCATGACACAGCTTTGTCTGAAACTGCTGTTGAAGAAGACACAGTGGTGCTGATGCGCCGTGAAAAGCAACTGGAATATGGAAAGAATACAATCGGCTACGACAACTACATCTCACAAATACCAAAGCAAAAACGAACAAAATTCCATCCTAAAACCCCGGACAAATTCGTAAAGTGCAGTCGTAGGTCATGGGACGCACAGGTTAAGATTTGGCGCAAAGCTTTGCACAATTGGGAAGATTATGCTAACACTATGAAGCAAAAATATGAGGCAAAGAAAAAAGATAAATTGGAGATTCCGTCTGAAAGTGAACCAGAGGAGAACTCATCAAACAAAGAAGGCTGTGGTTACACAATTGATGTAACTGGTGCTGTAGAAAGTTCAGTTTCGGATGTTTCAACTCGAAGATTTGACGATGATGATGTTTTAGTTTTAGACCTAGACAATGATGAGGATTTGTTGTAAATTTTTCTGCTGCTCTAGTCTCGCTTATTTGTATACTTGATGCAAATTACATGGATGCTTAAACCATTGTTTTAAGAATTTTGTGTTTGTTTTTATTTGACTTTATTGTGTATTCAATTGCTTTTATGTGGTTCTGATCCTGTATGGATAGTACGTAACAACAAAATCAACAACAACAAAATTTGGGTTGACAAAATCAAATTTTAAAGTGTGCATACATATATATTGTCTATACCTTAAATATGCATTTCGAAAAATTGTTAAATGTTTAAAGTAACTATAAAAAATGTACAAACTTAATAACTGTGCTGTACTATCCACATTGGGATCTAATGATGTATATTGAAGTATATCTTTTCCTTTTTTTGTTTGGCCTATTATGATTAATTTTTTGTACCAATGCCACAGTGGATCATTTTAATGTTGTTATAATGTTATATTTCATTTTTCTTCACTCAACATAACACGGTTTAAAATGTTATAATATCAAAATGAAAATAAAACATTGCCAGTGTGAAGCATTTAGCATAGTGGTCAGTTTGTTAGATTATGTCGGTAAAATAAAAAAGCATTATGTCAATTGTAAATTTACACATGCTGATTTCTTTAGTATTATAAAATTGGTGATACAGTGTTAACATATGCAACACTACAATAAACTAGAATGGCATCACCCCCCAAATAAAATCTTACGCAATTCTTTTGAATTTCTCAGAAAAAGTCAAGTGTAATAAGGATATTCATGATTATCCCTGTGGATGGGAAAACCAAGGGGTTTAACCAGTGATGGCATTCAAAATCTTAAGAACAGGTTCTCTTTTGTGTTGTACTTACTAACAACAGGCTCTAGGTCTAATGTCTGTAAAAAAGCAAGAATCGGATCGGTGATTATCCCGACGTTCCAAGTACGGGTTCGACCGAACCTCTTAAATCCCATCACTGGGGTTAACACACGTGAAATCGTCAGATCTCCTCGCGCCCACCTAGCGGCAATTATAGTTGTGATTATTGCACCATAACTCCTTTCGTTTCATTAAATTAAAAACGCATATCATGGGACACCATTTGTTTAACTTAGTGGGTTGCAGATTCGAGTCTAGTCGCTAGCTAGCCGGTTGTGACCTTGGGCAAGGCTCTTCACGGACATTGCCTGGATCCAACAACTTAATGGGTTCCACTAAATTAAAGGAACGTGTCTATCATACACAACACACTGCAATAGCTCCGGTAACCCGACGATGGGCGCGAGGTGATCTGACGATTGCCCGTGTGTTAACCCACTTGGTTTTCCCATTCACGGGGATAAACATGAATATCCTACCCAACCGATAGGTTATAGATCGAGACTGGTCGCTAGCTAATTGGTTTAGTCCTTGTTCAAGGCGCAAAACGGACATTGCCTGACCTTAGCGGAATGATGAGTTCTACTAAATTAGGGAAACGGCCCAATCATATACAACACACTGTAATGTCTACGGTAACCCGAGGTAATCTGAGCATGATCGCCCGCGTGTTAGCGCCCATTGCGTTTTCCCATTCACGAGGATAAACATAAATATCCTTTCCTATCTTTGGTATAGAAAATTTATGTTTTAAAAACTCATTTTTTCTTATTACGTCACTGATTTCTTCATGGAAAGTCCATTAACGATTTCCTTGTCAACTACTTATTTATGGTAGCCTAGGCTATTCCATCGGAGATATATAAACATTTGGTGACCAGTCAACTGAACCCCTTACAACTGAACCCCTTACAACTGAGCCCCTACAACTGAACCCCTTTACAAATGAACCCCTTTTAACCGAACGCTTTTAACTGAAAAGGGGGTTCAGTTGTAAAGAGGTTCAATTGAAATGGGTTCAGTTGTAAAGGGGTTCAGTTTAAAGGGGTTCAGTTTAAAGGAGTTCAGTTGTAAGGGGCTTAATTGTAGGGGTTCAGTTGTAAAGGGTTCAGTTGTAAGGGTTCAGTTGTAAGGGGTTCAGTTGTAAGGGGTTCAGTTGTCATGAACCAAACATTTTATATATCTCCGATTCCATCACTCGTTATATTTACATAAATGCATGGAATTAAATTTTTCATGATGATGATCCGAAAAAATAATGTACAAATACAAATTGAAGAGGTAAAGTTAAGTAACCGAAATTTACATGACAGTATTATTTTATCTTTTATATACTGTACTCTTAATTTCTAGTATACGAAACACATTTTTAATTTATTTAATAAAAGAAGCTAAGTATCGTAATAACGCATCAATAGCCTACAATCTAAGTCCACAAATTCTGCAAAGTCCTGGACATACAATTCAATTTCTTTGAAACTACAGGAATTCCATCTAATGTAGTAAAAGCTCTGTGGATGGTATGAATATGACCCATAAACCTCAAAAATCACAAAAAAATCAAAAACAGGGAAAACAATTGTCACGTTACTAAAACACGCCCTGTTTCTTACACCCAAGTATGGTCAATGTCAGAAGTAATGCACCAACAGGTGTTTCAACCTTCGTCCGTGACGTAGCGGTTAACATGACGTATTAACCCGCGTCACGATTTAGAGAACGGTTTTTTAGGAGTCGATGGGGAATATAATTATGCATATTTTGCAGTAAGAGTTATTTAAACCAAAAGTGTTGTTTGAATGGGCGTGAGGGCGCGATGTGATCTGACGATTGTCCGTGTGTTAACCCCCTTGGGTTTCCCATACACGGGGATAAACATGAATATCCTATCCTATCCTAAATATATTTATGCTACAATCTGTACACAACCTCCACGATAATGGCCAAAATTGTTGGCTATGCGGATAGCCTTGGGTGTTTACAGCTTAGCCGTCGCTAACTTTAGAACAAACTACCTAAAGGTGTTATGAGCGCATACTTAAACCTTACTAGGTAACAACAACTATTAAATTTGTTATTGTAGCATGACCTATGGGGAATGAACACAAAAACGTTTATTTGCTTGACATCAAGCTAAGCAGGTGAAACAAAATGGCACATGTTAATCAGTGTAACGAAGCAATCAAGTATATGACAAGGGCGTACATACAGCAACATACTTCTTACTTGTGGTAGTAATAAAACAACTACAAATATTTTGTTTTAACGATTGTGTCATATATTAGCATAAAATGCCCAACGAAAAAGCTGGGGATCGCAGCACCAGAAAGAGTGTAAAAAGGAAACTTAAAGCATTTAATCAACGGGTTATTCATTGTTGCAGTAAAATATAAAAGCCAATAAGCGAATAAAAAAACGATGCGTGCTGTTAAGTCGAAAAGGGTTTTCCAGATAAAAAGTATTTGCCAAATGGTAATCAAAATAAATTTGACTTGTTTAATTGGTTGAGTTTTTTAGTTGATAATAAAGATATGGTACCCCGACAAACAGGCGTATCCGAAAGTTGCTGCTTTGTATATACACATCCATGGAGCATATTCGTGTAGTACACCACGCCTAATACATGCTACTTAATCTGCTTTCTGGGTCTTAACTTTGCCGTAGAATATAGCATCAAAAACCTCTTCTAGTATTTCCGGCTCGGATGCAATGTACAAGAGCGGGTTCAACCCGGTTAAAATCTTTGGGCCAATCTGGAAGTTAAAACATGAGCATTGGTTAACTATTGCACTGTGTTATAATATGCTGAAGAAATCAAGCTAGCCATTACAGAATCCATTAAACCACTGGGTCCTGGCAACGACGGTGCCAGGTCACAATAATTGATTAGCAAATTGCCGGGTTCGAAACCCCTGCCTTTGGGGTGACGAACAAACACCATACGAATTGGACTAATCCACCAGCACACAAGCATAAAGTGTGAGTTTTCTAGCACAGTTACATAGGACCGTCGTTGCCAGGACACATCTGGCACAGGTACACCAACAAATTCAAATTGTATGCAACTCACGTGAGAAATTACAAGTTCGACTTCAGAAGGGACGTGAGAAGTGACGACAGCCAATGTCGCGTGGATGGCAAACGGTGTGTACATTGCAATAAAAACGAGAGGTATCGCTTTGTTGCTCTGAAATATACTATTGTTTTAAATCAACTGCCGATTTGGCATTCAAATATATACTAAAAGTAGTTGAATAAGCCAAGACAATTTAACTTTATATCGTTAAATTTATAAACATTTCTTTGCAATAAATAGTAATATTACTTAGATTTAACAACCACTTTCGTAATAGTTTATATTTATATACATGTTTAATGACGTGGTTTGCCGTTTTTACTCGTTTTATGATTTGCTTTATAGGCTGCTATTTGTAACCAAGGGGGAAGCGAAATAAACTAAAATAAAATGAAAGTATAGAAAGGATAGGAGTACAGCAAAAGAGCAACAGATAAAATAATATAACTAAATAAAGTTGGGATACAATTATATGCCATTGTCATATTACAAATAACCCATACACAGGTTTAATACATAAAAATTAAAGCATGGGTCTGCAAACAAAGCGTAGACGTTGGTGGACAGGTTTTTATTTTATAACCTGGGTGGCTAGTAGCGTGCGCTTGTCACTGCAATAAAATAAACAACCATCCCCAAGTATATTAGTTTAGGTCTAAGGAAGTTCAATAAACTATTTAAAAATATAGTTACATGTTACAGAATATATGTATTTTTAGGAATTGAAATTTAAAACCCACCAAAGAAGGTTTGATCTTTTCCAGCTCACGATAAGAGGAAACCATTGTGAGCACGGGATAAATGAAAAAGAACGACGCGGTTCCGATAATGTATACAACGGAAGACCTGGGTGTAAAAAAGCTGTCATTCAAGTTTGTTCGTTTGTTCATTCAAGTTTGTTCAAAAAGTTTGTTCAATCACGTTTGTTCGTGTCATATATATATACAGCATATATAAATATATACATTTAAAATATCATCGATATGTAAGTTCACCACGATCGTTTATTTAATTTCAGATACAAAAAAATTAAGTTTAGACACGCCAATGACTAAATAAACAAATATATATATTGGGCTCAATAGAAATATATTTATCTACTCTTAGGTATCCTATATATATATATATATATATATATATATATATATATATATATATTTATTTATATATATTATTAGGTAGCCTATATATCACTTCAGTGGCCTTATAATAAACAACATAAGGGATAAGTTGTATATATCACATAACATGACTCACAAGTCAGCCTTAGAGAGATCCAAGAGGCAACCAAACGTGTTTTCTGTCGCTTCTTCAAAATGACCGAGTCCAAAATAGGGTAAAACCCCACAAATTAAACCAACAACCCAGGATTTCACTATGCAATTAGTCTGGGTGTTTCCAACTATGAAAATAAAATTTGTTTAACATTTGTGCTTTGGAACTGTGTTCATGGTGGCAAAGGCTTCATATTTGCTAGTTAGGCTAATAAGCTGGTGTAATCAGACACCAGCTGGTCAGCTGTGTCCAAGTGCAAAAGACCTAAAGCGGACATTGCAAACAATGGAACCATGATTTATAAATCAAATAATGTCTCCATTGTCCACAACACTGTAAAAAGTTCGGTTGCCCGACTATGGATACGAGGCAGTCTGACGAGTTTTTAAATATTTTTTTTTAATATTCACTTAAAATGCCTTTAAGTGTCCCTTTAAATCGCATTTTAGCAGCAAAAACATAAAAAAACTAAAACTAAACTGGAGCCTAAGCGAGCTTTTCGTTTTCATTTTCAATTATCGACGTGTTAAGTGATTTAAATGTTGCCGTAGAGCAAATTTATGGTTTCCCTAAGGTTTAATTCTTCGTTTGCCCGCAGTCTGTTATCACCACCAGAATAAAAGTGAGGAGAATATTAACATGAAGTTACAGCGGCTGTGTAATTTTTTTCAAACTTGGTTTATAATTTCTACCGAGGTATACTGTTCGTCCCGAAACGTATTTATAAAACACTGGTTAAGAAATATATATAACAATCTCCCTTCGTACCTTTTTTGTTGGCTCGATGTAACTTATCCAGCGAGATAAACATCGCTCCACCTATACTGATATATCCAAAACTCAGTGAGGCCACCGCGTTAATCTGAAAGGAATATGGTTTATTAACACATCAGCAACAAAACTGGTAGTATGTTTGTGGACAGACAAGGTTTTAATTACTCAAACCTTGCCATGATAGAAAATAATTAGTGGAGGCATTAATGGTGCTTTCGTTAGTGACTTTTTGTGGAATAATGAATCCAGATTTTTCTGTTTTCCATCTATGCTTTTTATGTACATTGTAGCAGTGGAGTGGGTCGTTAACGGTTTTAGCTGAACGCACCACAAAACAAATATCGCCCAACATAAACCAAATATGCTATTCACCAAGGCAACCTGCTGTCGTCTTTCCGAGTACATTTATTGCTTGTAAACCAGTGTTCAAACAGTCATACCATACAGCGCTGGAAGATAAACATGTAAAATAATACTAGAAGACAATTTACCGTTCCGCCGAGTTTTCCGAAAATCCACGATCCTTTCAGTATGGAAACCACAACGGGCACGATGTTGCATGTAAATAGTACATCAGACAACGCCAATGACGTCATCCATGAATATTTGTCTCTGAGGTCCCTCCGTCTCCAAATAACAACAAAGTAGACTCCATACCCGACAAAACAAAGCAGCACTGAAATAAAGTTAAATGGTACATACAGAAGCGGTGATAAATAAGTCGTATTTGCCTATAATATGTCTTAAGTTTGAATAGTCTGGTCCCTAGACTATTTAACGACACGACAGTGCCCTCATCGTCAGAACATCTTCGAAACACCCCTGGAAGTCATCCAATACCTCGTTTAAATGGATTAACCGATTTGTGTTAACTTTGTAGATATTAAACAAACAATAGTCAATCAGGCGTAAATGGTTCTGGGCCGATTACTATAAGGAATTTTACATAAATAGGGTCTTAGGAAGTCGATCATTCAATCGAAACTAATCTCGGTTAAAAATTATGCAAGTTTACGTGTAGGTGAAATTTCAGTCTTCGTGGGCAATTGTCCTTACTGAATTATTTCTCACAAGATTTTTACAATAAAAAAAACAAATGTCTAAAGCTGTTGCCTAATGCGTATAAAGGCCAATGCTTACTTACTTGAACAGCTCAAGAGTAGCAGAAAAATGCTTCTCAAAGATTTGTCATACAGTTCCATATTGCTTGAATACCGTACAATACTAGCTTACCACCTTGCGCTGTCGATTATAATGTTCTACTGGCTATCAAAACAATTTATACTATTTCCTTATCACACCAAAATCGCGTAAAATTGCCTTTTTCGGATTATATAAAAACGGTGAATTGGTGTGTAAATTCTTACATATGGTTTCCTGTTCTGCCGAGCTAAGTTTGCCACTTTACCAAAAGTTTGGCAAAAGAAGATTAACGTAATATGTATAGACCTGCGACTTGACGTGTCAACTTCGTTCTTTCACATGGCTTCCTACTCGTAGTCAATCGAATGTTATCACTTAACAAAAGGTTCCAAGTAAATGTGAAAGATTCTACTACGTTGGTATAGTTTGCTCCTTGAAATTACTACCTTCTTGTCCCAGACCTTTACTTATTCATTGTTTTGAATTATATCACATTCAATACCATATCGTGGTAGGTATTTGATTTAAAGGATTATTTTAATATTGGATTGTTAACTGTTCTATTTAAATTAGGTCAATTTCTGAGTAGGATAATTTGTTAACTTGGGTATAGTTTATCTGTACAGAAAACATTGGCAACTACTGATTATAAAGAATGTTCCATAGTTAAGAGGAGACAATACTAGGTTTTAAGGGTAAAAAAAGAGACTTCGGCCTAGGTTAATAAAGGACCAGATACTGCCTTCCTTAAACATTGCAGGTTCATCGGTTCGAGCGAAGGAAATTTTAGTTATACAATCCTATCTTAACGAAGAACTCAAGGCCTGATCAAGCATGTTGATGAGAGGTTGGCTGGATTGGAACAGTATACACGAAGAAATTGCTTTATCCTTCATTGGTACCAGGGAATTCCCTAAACATTTTTAATGTATTTATTAATATAAATCTTTCTTATCCCATTCTTCCCGCAGAATTAGATATTCTATATTTGCTACCAACAAGTTAGAATCAAACCCGGATTATTTTAAATTCATTTTTAATCATCACCTTCTCATTGGTAATGACAACAATTCATTATTTGGACTACTTCTTCTTTGAGATTGGCATCTAGACTGTATATCTATCCCTACTGCCATAGAAAGTATGGACTTAAAATTTAATTTAAATCCTATCAAAATATTGCATTCTGCAAGGAATATTTTTAAGTGAAAAATCATTAAAACAAAATCAGCCTAGAACATAAAAATCTATTTGGATCTATTTGATAGGCTCATACCATAAAGCTCAATCCTGTTTTTAGTAAATGATGTTCAAACAATATCATACTGATTATCTGGGAACTCAATTACACTTTCCACTACTATAACTTTCTGCTTTAGTATAATAGAAACTGTTGCATAACTATTATGCATGTTTAAAACCAAAATGTTAATATTATTTAAAATGCAATGCAATTCATGATTTAATAAAAAAAACTGTTTTCAGTAGAATTTTTTTTTTTACTTTGATTTAAGCCCTGCTGATATGTCTGGTTTTCCCACTTAGATAAATAACTACTTTGTTTTAATGACTCACTTTTCAAGACAATAATTGAAATTGAACAAAAGTAGTTTTGACTTGCAGAAGACCAAATAGAATCCAACATTTCGCTAAGAAAACAAACATAACACGGTGCTGCATTTTAATTTAAAACTCTGAATGGTTAATAATAACACTGTACTTTATATGTTAAATAACCTTGTCACAAGGGCAATTTAACCATTGGAGAACCGAGAGTATATTTTGTGTGTTGTATAGGGTGAAGCATGATTAATACATGCCGATGGGAATGTGACTGGTTTCATCACCACAACTTATCGACTGGAACCAAATTAGAAAGCTCCATCATTTTATTATCAATTTGCACTAATATTTGACCAAATGGCAGCATAATTACAACAGCAATTAATATGAAATAATCAGAAGTATTACAAAACATGGCATCGATGCTAAATTAAAAAATAATGTACAATAAGTGACTTAACCATGTATGTCCGGTAAAGTCATTCTTTTGTGCGTTTTATTGGCGTGATAGATCATGTACCGTAAAAATAATAAAACTCTGTCGTTCGAATTATCTGACTGCCCAGTTTTAATGAATCGCCTGAATAGTACAGTTGCTATTACATTTGTATATCGAAACGAAATACACACTTCATAAAGTTTCATGTAAAAAAGATTTTTTTGTGCTTACAGAAAGCAGAGATTTGAAATTTAGGTAAGAGTAATATTATAAATCTTTATTTGAATAGCCAATACAGCTGGGAAGTTTTAAAGCAATACCAGTACACATTAAATATGAAAAAACAAAAATACGTAACTTGTGAGAAAATCTACTTTTTAGTGTTAAGTTTTCCAAATTGTTCATTGAAAGCCTCTGGGATCGTTTGAACTTTTGGAGAATGTTCTCGGTACCAGACTGAGCTAATCTT
>CH002274.1:367916-379298 GCA_000149265.1 Ciona savignyi
AAGCCACTTAACGGACTTGGAATAATGAGTTCTACTAAATTAGAGGGACTTCTAAAAATATATGCAACACTTGGAATAGATCCGGTGATTCGACGGTGGGCGCAAGGCAATCTGACGATTGCTCGTGTGTAGACGTCTCTTACATTTTCCCATTAACATTACATGAATATCCTATCCTAAACTTTTTTTTAATGCGGATTACACATCTACTTGTGAATAGTAAGCATTAAACATTCTTTACTTTGAATAGAATTTCACTTTGGATAGGATATTTTTGTTTTAACCAAGTCATTAGGAAACCGGAGTTACAAATGATCAAAAGTCTAATTGGTTACTAAGATGTCAATTTATCTATTATTATGGGTCCCATTTAAAAAAATGGGACATATATTGTTTTTGTCCGTTTTTTTTCGTTTTTTTTTCGTTTATTTTTCGTCAAACGCTTGACAGGCATGGCATGTCGCACCGACATCTATCGAAAGAAACAATGGAATCGCAATGAAACTTTGTCATTTGTTAGACAATATGGTCAAATATGCAAAGACTAAAATTTTAGGTGATAAATTTAGGGGAATTCCCCTGGGACGCTGAAAACCAAAACGGTAATTTTTCCTAAAAAATGGCTTTTTTGGGGCATAGCGCTTGAACGACTGGTCAAATTTTGATCAGATTTAAAAAAATACATGTGTACTAACCACTGATTTAACAATTGGAATAAATAAAAAATACCTAGGGATATGTCCTAAAAAATAAGATTATGTTCTTAAATCATGATTGTGACAGGCATGCCATTTCGCCCCGACATCTACCTAAAGGAGAAAATGAATCGCAATAAAATTGTGTATATGTTTTGACAACATGGTCTAGATATGCAGCAATTAAAATTTTAGGTGATAAATTCAGGGGAATTCCCCTGGGACGTTAAAAATCAAAACGTTATTTTTTTCTAAAAAATAGCTTTTTTAGGTGTAGCGTTAAAACGGCTGCTCCAAATTTAATCAGATTTGATGAAATGTAAGTGCGCATTAGCTTCTGATTTAACACTTAGAAAAAATAAAAAAAAAATAAGGAAATACGCTAAAAAATAAGATTTTTGTCCTCAAATCATAATTGTGACAAGCATGCCATGTCGCCTCGACATCTACTAAAAGGAGTAATAGAATCGCAATGAAAAGTGTGATTTATTAGACAATGTGGTTAAGATATGCATAATCCAAATGTTAGTTGATAAATCCAGGGGAATTCCCCTGAGACGTTAAAAACCAAAACGGTATTTTTTTCTAAAATAAAGTTTTTTTGGTCATAGCGATTGAACGGCAGCTTCAACTTGAATCAGATATGGTGGAATGTAAATGCATTAGCCACTGATTTAACAATTAAAAGAAATAAAAAAAATTACCTTAAAAAATACTATAAAATTAATTTTTGTTATCAAATCATGATTTTGACAGGATTCCCCGAAGCCGTGAAAAACTAAATCGGGCTGTTTTGGTTTGGTTTGATAACTATGAGACCCATGCGTTTATGCTTGCAGAAACAAACTACATACTTGGTGTATAAGATACAAATTGTGGTTACAAGGGACCCTGTAGCATAAATATATTGCATAAAAAATGTGTTTTACAAATAGTGGTGGTTAAACACGTGGTTGACACTTTCTACTTATTTTCTGTTTTTATCCGACAAGCTA
This sequence comes from Ciona savignyi, assembly GCA_000149265.1. Lineage (NCBI taxonomy): Eukaryota > Metazoa > Chordata > Ascidiacea > Phlebobranchia > Cionidae > Ciona > Ciona savignyi. The sequence continues at coordinate 369,607 of CH002274.1, forward strand.
CATTTTCTATGAAAGACAGGTTAAGCAATACTATATCTTCAAACGCAACAGTTCTTTATTTTTACAGCCACCTTTGTAAATTAAATAAATTATCGTTGTAAGAATAGTATGGTAAGAACGTGATAAAAATATTAAATATTTTTAGGTTAGTAATGCCCAGTCATCGATCAGCATCTATACTGTAATGTGTTACTCCCTTGTTTTTAACTGCGCCATATGTTCAACGCAAGAGCATACACTAATGTCATTTAATATTTAAGATGGTTGTAGAAAATAAACAAAACGTCTTTAACGATATTCTACGTAATTATGGGTCCCATTTGGAAAAATGGGACACATATTGTTTTTGTCCGTTTTTTTTTTTTCTTTTTTTTTTCTTTTTTTTTTTCGTCAAACGCTTGACAGGCATGACTTGTGGCAACGGACATCTACCAAAAGGGTTATGTAATCGCAATAAAACTTTGTCATTGGTTAGATCACATGGTCTAGATGTGCAGAAACCAAAATTTTGCGGAATATACCCAGGGGAAATTCCCCTGGGAGGTGAAAAACCAAAACGGTATCTTTTAAAAAAAAATTAGCTTTTTTGGTCATAGCGCTTGAACGACTACTCCAATTTCAATTAGATTTGGTAAACTGTAAGGGCACCAGCCACTGATATACCACTTAAAAAGAATTAAAAAAAATTACCCAGGGAAATACCCTAAAATACGATTTTGTTTTCAAATCATGATTGTAACAGGCATGGGTTGTGGCACCGATATTTACCAGAAGGAGTAATGGAATTGCAATAAAACTTTGTCATTTGTTAGACAACATGGTCTAGATATGCAGAAACCAAAATTTTTGGTAATATACCCAGGGGAAATCCCCTGGACGGTGAAAAACCAAAACGGTGTTTTTTTTAAAAAAAATAGCTTTTTTGGGCAGAGCGCTTGAACGGCTACTCCAATTTCAATTAAATTTGGTAAACTGTAAGGGCACCAGCCACTGATATACCACTTAAAAGAATTAAAAAAAATTACCCAGGGAAATACCCTAAAATACGATTTTGTTTTCAAATCATGATTGTAACAGGCATGCGGTTGTGGCACCGATATTTACCAGAAGGAGTAATGGAATTGCAATAAAACTTTGTCATTTGTTAGACAACATGGTCTAGATATGCAGAAACCAAAATTTTTGGTAATATACCCAGGGGAAATCCCCTGGACGGTGAAAAACCAAAACGGTGTTTTTTTTTAAAAAAAATAGCTTTTTTGGGCAGAGCGCTTGAACGGCTACTCCAATTTCAATTAGATTTGGTAAACTGTAAGGGCACCAGCCACTGATATACCACTTAAAAGAATTAAAAAAAATTACCCAGGGAAATACCCTAAAATACGATTTTGTTTTCAAATCATGATTGTAACAGGCATGGGTTGTGGCACCGATATTTACCAGAAGGAGTAATGGAATTGCAATAAAACTTTGTCATTTGTTAGACAACATGGTCTAGATATGCAGAAACCAAAATTTTTGGTAATATACCCAGGGGAAATCCCCTGGACGGTGAAAAACCAAAAACGGTGTTTTTTTTTTAAAAAATAGCTTTTTTGGGCAGAGCGCTTGAACGGCTACTCCAATTTCAATTAGATTTGGTAAACTGTAAGGGCACCAGCCACTGATATACCACTTAAAAGAATTAAAAAAAATTACCCAGGGAAATACCCTAAAATACGATTTTGTTTTCAAATCATGATTGTAACAGGCATGGGTTGTGGCACCGATATTTACCAGAAGGAGTAATGGAATTGCAATAAAACTTTGTCATTTGTTAGACAACATGGTCTAGATATGCAGAAACCAAAATTTTTGGTAATATACCCAGGGGAAATCCCCTGGACGGTGAAAAACCAAAACGGTGTTTTTTTTAAAAAAAATAGCTTTTTTGGGCAGAGCGCTTGAACGGCTACTCCAATTTCAATTAGATTTGGTAAACTGTAAGGGCACCAGCCACTGATATACCACTTAAAAGAATTAAAAAAAATTACCCAGGGAAATACCCTAAAATACGATTTTGTTTTCAAATCATGATTGTAACAGGCATGGGTTGTGGCACCGATATTTACCAGAAGGAGTAATGGAATTGCAATAAAACTTTGTCATTTGTTAGACAACATGGTCTAGATATGCAGAAACCAAAATTTTTGGTAATATACCCAGGGGAAATCCCCTGGACGGTGAAAAACCAAAACGGTGTTTTTTTTTAAAAAAATATCTTTTTTGGGCAGAGCGCTTAAACGGCTACTCCAATTTCATTTAAATTTGGCAAACTGTAAGTGCACCAGCCACTGATATACCACTTAAAAGAATTAAAAAAAATTACCCAGGGAAATACCCTAAAATACGATTTTGTTTTCAAATCATGATTGTAACAGGCATGGGTTGTGGCACCGATATTTGACCAGAAGGAGTAATGGAATTGCAATAAAACTTTGTCATTTGTTAGACAACATGGTCTAGATATGCAGAAACCAAAATTTTTGGTAATATACCCAGGGGAAATCCCCTGGACGGTGAAAAACCAAAACGGTGTTTTTTTTTAAAAAAATAGCTTTTTTGGGCAGAGCGCTTGAACGGCTACTCCAATTTCAATTAGATTTGGTAAACTGTAAGGGCACCAGCCACTGATATACCACTTAAAAGAATTAAAAAAAATTACCCAGGGAAATACCCTAAAATACGATTTTGTTTTCAAATCATGATTGTAACAGGCATGGGTTGTGGCACCGATATTTACCAGAAGGAGTAATGGAATTGCAATAAAACTTTGTCATTTGTTAGACAACATGGTCTAGATATGCAGAAACCAAAATTTTTGGTAATATACCCAGGGGAAATCCCCTGGACGGTGAAAAACCAAAACGGTGTTTTTTTTTTAAAAAATAGCTTTTTTGGGCAGAGCGCTTGAACGGCTACTCCAATTTCAATTAGATTTGGTAAACTGTAAGGGCACCAGCCACTGATATACCACTTAAAAGAATTAAAAAAAATTACCCAGGGAAATACCCTAAAATACGATTTTGTTTTCAAATCATGATTGTAACAGGGCATGGGTTGTGGCACCGATATTTACCAGAAGGAGTAATGGAATTGCAATAAAACTTTGTCATTTGTTAGACAACATGGTCTAGATATGCAGAAACCAAAATTTTTGGTAATATACCCAGGGGAATTCCCCTGGACGGTGAAAAACCAAAACGGTGTTTTTTTTTTTAAAATAGCTTTTTTGGGCAGAGCGCTTAAACGGCTACTCCAATTTCATTTAAATTTGGCAAACTGTAAGTGCATTAGCCAATGATATAACACTTAGAAGATTTAAAATAATTATCTAGGGAAATACCCTAAAAATAAGATTTTGTTTTTAAATCATGATTGTGACAGGCATGGGTTGTGGCACCGACATCTATCAGAAGGGGTAATGGAATTAAAATGAAACTTTGTTATTTGTTAGACACCATGGTCCAGATTTGCAGAAACCAAAAGTTTGGGTAATATACCCAGGGGAATTCCCCTGGGAGGTAAAAAACAAATCGGATTTTTTTTAAATTAGCTTTTTGGGGCATAGCGCTTGAACGGCCAAAATGTTAGTTTCCTATCCGCCTTTGTACCATTGAGCAAAAAGAAAAAGGGAACATAGGGAAATACCCTAAAAATTATGATTTGTTTTTAAACCATGATTGTAACAGGCATTCTATATCGCTCCGAAATCTCCAACAAGGAGTCGCCAAAGCGAATTAAAACTGTTTGTTAGATTATCTAACAAACATCTAACTTAGATAACATAACTTAGATATGTTAAGCAGAAATTTATGTACTAAACCCAGGAAAATTCCCCGAAATAATGAAACTCTCAATCGGGCTGTTTTGGGAATGGTATTTTTTAAAACATAAATGGCTTTTTTGGGCATAGCGCTCGAACCGCTACTCTAATTTCATTTAAAATTGGTAAAATGTAAGTGCATTAGCCACTGATATAACACTTTAAAAAAATAACAAAAATTACCTAGGGAAATACCCTAAAAATAAGATTTTGTGTTCAAATTATGATTGTGACAGGCATGCTATATCGCCCCGACATCTACTAAGGATTAAAGGAGTCGCACTAAAACTTTGTCATTTGTTGGACAACATGGTCTAGATATGCAGAAACCAAAATTGTGGGTGATAAACCCAAACAAATATCACTGGGACGTAAAAAACGTTTTTTTATGAAAATTTTAGCTTTTTGGGCATAGCGCTTGAACTGCTGCTTCAATTGTGCCAGATTTATTAAAAGTTTAGTAATCTGACCACTGCTTTACCATTTAAAGAAACAGAAAAAGAAAAATATCTAGAGAAATACCCTAAAACCGAAGATTTATTCATGAATCATGATTGTGACAGGCATGGCTTGTGGCTCCGACATCTAAACGGAAGGGGTAATAAAACGGCAATGAGCCTTTGTCATTTGTTAGACCACATGGTATAAATAGGCAGAAACCAAAAACAATTTTGTAGTGTTTAATTATACTTTAATTTAAAACTTATGCGGTAAAATGTTCTTCCGTTGACCAATGTTGTGCAAAATATAACGGGTAAACCAAACAGTGTCCCATAATAACAAACAATATTATGTCATTTAAGCATTATTATAACAAGCACGCCCTAATGCCCGAAAATTACCAGCGAGTTTTCGAATAGAAATAAAACATCACAATCCGCATTTGAATTGTAATCCTTGGGGAACGGTAGTGCCTATCCTTTTGCATGCATTTACAAATTTAAATTCGTACGGTAGTCGTCAACATCCTTATTATGGATTATTTTCCTGATAATTTATCATATATAAGCATATGGACAGGAAATTACCACTTAAATCAGCTGTGTTGTTAACAAAAATTTCCCAATTTACGGAGGGGTACCAGCTCACATTTTTTAATTAAACATTTGGAGGTTTTTGAGTTAAAGTTGTAGACCCAACTTTCAATTTTAAATTGTTTAAAAATCTAAGACTGCCCGTGGCAAGATTTGAGTGACAAACGTCAGTTTGCATTGAAAAGAAAGAAAGAATAATTAACTGAATGCCTCTTTTATTAATCCAGTAGGATGTGTTTCGGGCTAACCTCATTCGCACACTATATCACGCTATAATAAAACCCATTGACATAGTGGTAAATCGTTAAACGGCACTTTATTAACTCAACGGGAAGTCTTTCGGGTGGGTATAGACTTGATGCGGTATTTTAATTAAAATCTATTATGTGTCAAATATTCGTTTACGGCCACGGAGGCGGAACAGATTAAACGGATGGACCCAGTGATTGACTTTTGGCATAGCGCTTGACCGGTTGCTCCAAATTTAATCAGATTCAGTAAAATGTAAGTGCATTAGCCACTGATATAACACTTAAAAGAATTAAAAACTTACCTTGAAAATGCCCTAAAAATAAGATTTTTTTTCTTAAATAATGATTGTGACAGACATGCCATATCGCCCCGACATCTACTAAGGATTAAAGGAGTCGCACTTAAACTTTGTCATTTGTTGGACAACATGGTCTAGATATGAAGAAACCAAAATTGTGGGTGATAAACCCAAACAAATATCACTGGAACGTAAAAAACAAAACGTTTTATTTATGAAAATTTTAGCTTTTTGGGCATAGCGCTTGAACTGCTGCTTCAATTGGGCCAGATTTATTAAAAGTTTAGTAAGCTAACCACTGCTTTACCATTTAAAGAAAAAAATATCTTGAGAAATACCCTAAAACCAAAGATTTATTCATGAATCATGATTGTGACAGGCATGGCTTGTGGCTCCGATATCTAAACGGAAGGGGTAATAAAACGGCAATGAAACTTTGTCATTTGTTAGACAACATAGTATAAATAGGCAGAAACCAAAAAAAATTCTTTATGTTTAATTAACAACATATACCTAGGATAGGATATTCATCTTTATCCCCGTGAATGGGAAAACCAAGGTGGTTAAGACACCAGCTAGCGACCCGTTTCGCACCTGCAACCGTTCGATTGAAAGGCGACGCACTTAACCGCTAGACCAACTTTAATTTAAAACTTATGCGGTAAAACACACTTATGCTGTTCCTCCGTTGACCAATGTTGTGCAAAATATAACGGGTAAAACAAAATAGTGTCCCTTAATAAGTAACAATATTATGTCATTTAAGCATTATTATAACAAGCACGCCCTAATGCCCGAAAATTACCAGCGAGTTTTCGAATAGAAATAAAACATCACAATCCGCATTTGAATTGTAATCCCAAGGGAATTCGTACGGTAGTCGTCAACATCCTTATTATGGATTATTTTCCTGATAATTTATCATATATAAGCATATGGACAGGAAATTACCACTTAAATCAGCTGTGTTGTTAACAAAAATTTCCCAATTTACGGAGGGGTACCAGCTCACATTTTTTAATTAAACATTTGGAGGTTTTTGAGTTAAAGTTGTAGACCCAAGTTTCAATTTTAAATTGTTTAAAAATCTAAGACTGCCCGTGGCAAGATTTGAGTGACAAACGTCAGTTTGCATTGAAAAGAAAGAAAGAATAATTAACTGAATGCCTCTTTTATTAATCCAGTAGGATATGTTTCGGGCTAACCTCATTCGCACACTATATCACGCTATAATAAAACCCATTGACATAGTGGTAAATCGTTAAACGGCACTTTATTAACTCAACGGGAAGTCTTTCGGGTGGGTATAGACTTGATGCGGTATTTTAATTAAAATCTATTATGTGTCAAATATTCGTTTACGGCCACGAGGCGGAACAGATTAAACGGATGGACCAAGAGATTAACCTGTTAGGAGAAAAAAGGGATGTATAGGCTATTTAAACTGCAAACGTTTTATCGTGGTTCTGCTGTTCTTTATACTTAATATAGATTACAGTTATATTTACGTGTGTCAATTTATAGTAACATATTTAATACCAATGGGTAAGAAAATGTTAACTGGTCGATTGACCAGGAACAAAAAGAAAATAGAAATGCGAAAAAATCGAGCTTTCAAGATGATGGAGGTAAACTTTTAAATAATATGTGTTAACTTATATAAAAATTAAGTAGAATGGTGTTAGCCAGAACAAAATTTTATTATTAGCATGACTTTTATTATTTATATAAACTTTTATATAATATATGTTAACTTATATAAAAATTAAGTACAATGGTGTTAGCCAGAACAAAGTTTTATTTTTAGCATGACTTTTATTATTTATATCGAAAAGTTAACTATTAGCATGTCAGTTAGGATTACTGAACGTCTGAAGCTAATTCGATAATCTGTTCTACCCAATGTTCTGGCGACCGGACATGACTTTTACCTGCGTGGCGCAACAAAAAATAAGAAGGTCTAAAAACAACCCACCGTCAGATTACACGAGCCATTGCAGTGTGTTGTGCTGTATGGTTAAGTGTTTCATTTTTAGTATCACTCGGAGCCCTGCACTAAAACACAACCGCAGCCGGCAAGCGGCTTTGATTAAATAAGCGTACTACTAAAAAAGCGGCGCATTGACCTTTTTAACGTTTCGGCAAGGACTGTCACCTGGAACATGTATTCCCCGTAGGTTATGCTGTTATGTGATTATTTTAATGTAGGAAAAATGTATTGTAATTCTGATTTTTAAAATATCAGAACAGCATTAAACGTGCCAAATTATTGTGTTCACTATTAGACATGCGTGTATTAGAAGAACGGCATTTTATATTAACTACACAACTTAGTTTGAAAAAGGGGTGCTTGTTAGGCAAAGGGTTTAATGTCCAAACTAGAAACTGGCTTATTCAGTTAAAAATAAAGCACCAGGCATTTATATACACACTACAAAAAAATAAGTAAACCCGCGGGGACGGAAAGTAATTTGACGATTTTCTGTCCGAATGATTTATGCATTTTCTAGATAAACATTTAACTAGATAATACATGAAAATACTAATTTATCTGCGCGTGTTGGATAATCATTTAATTTTAGTGCTAACCGTCGAGTTATCATCTATTCCAGTATGCTGTATTGATAGCTTATATGCAATTTTGTTAATTTTTGTTATAAAAAATCCTTACTGTTACATTACTGGAGGTATACTATAGTTACTCTTAAAATCGGTATGTTTATGTTTAACTAATACCACTAATTACGTAAACAGGAAACTTCAACATCGGTAAAATTAAAAGGAGAATGCAAAACTGGATCGATACACCATGTTGCGGTAAGTGATAAATCTGGTTATTTTATAAAATACGAAATGTTCTTTATATTATAGTGAACATTAACCGCAAATATTGCAATTATTTCATATTACTCTTAAAAACTCTTAATATTGCAGACAATAAGCGCGACAGAATTGGCTCGTGATATCAGTGTATCAAATATGGATATTTCCAACCGAAAATCTCCGTCAGTAACGGTATGCGTTTAAAATAATCTTTTGACCTAACGTCGTAAATACAAAAGCCAAATTATTGGCTAAAGTCCTTTTCCCACTTTTAGGTTATTTTTAGTACTGTAGCGAATCGTATAGTGGCAGTTTTTATTCTTCCCTCTCGCATTCAACACAATATTTTATACAGTGCGCCGCAGCGGCAAATTAAGGACAATCAAGATTGATTCAAAAGTCACACAAAGCGAAATAGGAGCGAAATATATATCATAAGCCACTACAGAGTAGTTTTAAAAGCACGGCCTCCTGCTGCACAGGGTGATAATTGATATGTGTTGGTGTAGGTTTGTTCCAGCAACCGCCGACTTATAAACAAAAGGAATGCGAGGAACGTTACACTCTCTCCCCCTAAAAAAACACAAAATACCCAAAGTTAAATTAACGATATGTTAAGTCTGGCCTCTTGTTTGCAATTAACATGCGAGTTTATCTTGAAAGCGATTTTATTACTTAGATAGATAAGCGGTGTAGAATCCTAGTCCGTGTCTGTACAATGGAAAATAGGTGGATTAATAACTAAACAATGGCAAAATAAACCCTGCAAGTGAACAACGGCGTTACTGAAAAGAACAAGGACTTTAACGCAAAGGACAATGCTTCACACGCGCGTGCACTCAATGAACCGTAATCGGCGGAGTGACGTCACAATTAAAATGATTGTCTGGGGACTAGCGGCACGTGGATATCGGCCATATCACGATACATAAAAAAATTTAAATCACACCCTTAATTCGAAAATAGTTTCAACGCGATGTTAAACCTCCAGGGTCGAAGACCCGGTTCATCAATAACCACGAGGTCCTTTTCACTGGGGCAACAGCAAAGTCCTCTAGATAAACACACAAACGCTCTTCTTGATCACGTGCGGTACCGAACTTCCACGTCCTGGCGCAACGAAAAGTGTAAAATGTTTTTTATCGTTCTCGGAGCACCCACGTCCTAGTTTGACAGTCTTTCTTATTTCCCTTCTTATTTTTCTTCCTAAAATGTCTAGGTCCTTTGTTGTCTTCGTCTTGCCCCTCGTGGATGACATCCAGCACAAAACTCCCATGTCCTTCGTCCCCCACATTGGACGGGCCACATACCCTGCTGTCACTCGCACCCGACACAACAGCATCCGAAATCTCCTCACCACCGATACAATCAAGATTACCGCTATCACGGACATTCCCACAACTTAACATTAGCGTAATCT
>CH002274.1:395504-435752 GCA_000149265.1 Ciona savignyi
CATTTAAAACATTTGTGGTGAAATGTTCGTAAATCTAAAACGATTGTTCATTTTTTATCTACACATGGAGAAGAAGTTTGGTTTGATAACTATGGGACCCATGCGTTTATGCTTGCAGAAACAAACTACATACTCAGTGTATAAAATACAAAATGTGGTTAGGGACCCTGTATAGCATGAATATATGGCATACAGCATGTGTTTTACAAATGGTGGTGGTTAACACGTGGTTGACACTCTCTAGTTATTAATTTGTTATTGTGCTATTTGTCACAATACTTCGATTTTTATCGAAGTATTGTCACAAATAGGATTTGTATTTTTGTTGTCGTACAATGGTAATTAGAAAAAAATCAATAAACTACGAAATTCTTAACCTGTGTTGTGGGTTGATCTGTAGTAGTTGTTGAGTAAATGCTACTTCGCGATTCTACAACGAATAAATAAAATTCATTGGTGATATTTTTAGATAAACTGCCAAAATCAAAGATTATAACATTGATATAAATTGTTTTAATACAGGGTTAACAAACTCCTCAAATAAGCGTTGAATTTTTCCACCCACAATAAGACAATAGAATTTTAAAATGGTTAACTAATTAATAACGTTAAATTAATATCTTTATTAGAAAATGATATGGAATCGTTTGATTCAGCATTTGTTTACCCCCGCCTTTAAACCAGAAAATTGGCCATGAATACAAACAACTAAGTGACCGCTGGTTTTAAGTTCTTAACATGGGTTGGTGAAATTAGATGTGGTCGCGTCTTGCATGGAAATCGCTTCTGTCCACCTTTTATAACGGTGGAATATTGTAAGTAAATACGTATTTCCCTGTGAATATGGCAACGGCCCCACATTATCCAAATTTATGTGACACGTGTGGACACGTGGGTAAGCGGCTAATGAAGCACGAACATAAGTTTAAATCTTCGCCTTTTGGCAATGCACAAACTGCTTTGCCCATACTCCCACTAATTTGTGTAAGCCATGCCATATTAACTTTGAAGCGACCAGTTTCCGTGTGGCGCGAATCGAGGGATGAGACAGGCCGTGAACTACATCAACAATTTTTCTTTGTCAAGATTTCAGGACGTTCGGGCGACGGAAACGTCATATAATAATGTTTGGTTCGACTGGCCGAGTTGTATATACTCCAGTTTGAGATTAGTGATGACGGTACGATAGGCTTGTATTTCCGGGTCAATCTGCGCCGCTGCCAGCGACGTGTAATCCAAATCAAGCGGGAGTTGGATTGAACCAATATAACATCGTGATAGAGCGTCCGCAACTTGGTTGCGCATTCCTTCGATGTGTCGTACGTCTGTCGTATACCGGGAGATGGCAGATATATGCCGTTCTAGTCTGGCAGACCAGGGCTCTTGTACTTTTGCGAATGCAAAGGTGAGCGGTTGTGATCTGTATAAGTGGCAAATACTCGGCTTTTGAGAAAATACCTAAAATGTTGTATGGAAAGTGTAAAGCAAGTAGTTTTCTGTCAAATACGTTGTATTTTAACTCGGGTGCGCGCAGGTGTTTGCTGAAAAATGCGAGCGGTTGCCACTGGCCATCGATAAGTAGTTGTTGTGATAGAGTGTTGTGATGCGTCCGTTGTTACAGCGGTTGTCGCGTGTGGTACAGGATGGTGCAACAATGTAGCGTTTGTCAGCGCTGTTTTAAACTGCGGCGAAGAAAGAGTTCAATTTATCATTCCAAATTATTTTAGATGGTTAAAAGAAGTCGTAAATTGGCGACATAATGCTGGCAGCACGCGCAAACGGCGTTATAACAACGGTTTTTGGTAAAACTTCCTCCGCCACGGAAACTTGATGGTATCCCCTTATAAAGTATACCTTGGAGAAAACGCGAACTTCAGCTAAACGAGCTGAAAAGTCGTGGATGTGCGGAATTGAGTAATCACAGCCCCCACTGTTGAGATCACAGCAGAGTGAGTTTTCAATGTGCCAAAATAGCTGCACGAATCCCCGCCCAAACATTAACAACAAAAATACAACAAACGCAAAAACGCGATCACGATTACCTCGCGAAATCACCCATGACCAGACCCCCCGACAAAATGATATTTTATTCGGCAGGATTTAACTTTTAAAAAATCAGCTTTTAATACTGTACATATATTTAAAATTTATAAGCATGATTCTCACAGATTTTTATAAATATATTTATATTGTACTCTTGTAAACACACATTATAACAGGTCGTGGAGGTGAGCTGAAGTTGCTTTGTATCCTCTTTCCACCCATTGATCGTATCACTCTTTAACATTTATTACCCTTTAAAATAGTACCCGTAGCCCCCCACCCTCCGTACACGGCTAACGACACAAACCCGTTCCCTTCCGCCCCGTTGTTGAGCATCAGTGACGGTCCGGCCATCGTGCCGACTGCTTGGTTAAGATAAATTAGACGCCGTCCGTGCCACTAAGTAGCATTTTATTTCATAACATAAAACCAATTTTGCCCCTTGTAAAATAACCCCCTGCAGGCTCCACACCACCGATTAACTCCATCATCTCGATGAAGACGCAGTCTGGTCATCCCAATTCTATCCGACCAGGCCTTACCCCTCCCTGATGATGTAAATTGTAAACATTTTTTTCTTTTTATTTTTAGTTACTATAAATCGTCACGCGCATTTTTTATTTAAATTTTCGCGTGACATTTTATATAATTTTGCGCGTGATTTTTTTATAAATCATAATTTTTTAACATAGTGGATAGTAGCGTGTGTTGTGATGGAGGGCGTGCCACCAGGGCCGGTTTTAGGCCGATTTGACCGATTAGATCAAATTGGGCCCCGCACCTTGAAGGGGCCCCGCGCTAGCGGGGGTCTTTCTGTATTACGAGGTTTAAAATACTACTGAAACGTAAAATAAAAAGTGAAATAGTATTCTTTCTCATAATATCATTTTGTTATGCATCGTAACTAAGTCAAATTTATATTTCTGTGTCTGCCTGTTACGTCATAATGAATATGGTTGCTAAACAATATATATATATATATATATATATATATATATATATATATATATATATATATATATATGTTTGGAAGTAAAACAATACCGGTATATCGTAAATAGGCATCCACATTACCTTTAATTTGTTTTATTGCAAGTATTAAATGTCTATTTTTGTAGTTTGTATGTACTGGTATGTATGATATATAAAGACCCATACATTTTGCTATGAAGAGTAGGGGCCCCGCCATCACATTTCTAATTGGGCCCCGCGGTTCCTAGCACCGGGCCTGCGTGCCACCCTGCAGTCCAGTGGAAAAATACCTGAGAAACAACACGCTACATAATATTCTAATATATATGAGAACCTGGAAGCCCTAAGGCTTACGGAGGCTTAAAGCTACTGCACTGGAAGTGTTGGCAAATTTTATCGTATCTTTTAAATCGCTGTGGTGTTGCGTGGTTGATGCGAATAAAAGTACAAATACGGTCTGGTTGAGTAGCTGCATTAAGCCTTCTATAATCGCCACATGGTCTCCAATCACCTGTCGACTTTTTGAACATGTGCAATGGCGATGTCCAGGGACTCGACGAAAGTCGGATTATTCCCATTTGCAACATATTTTCAAGTTTTCTGGGGGTGACAAGTTTCGCTGGGTACAGACGTCGAGCGTGAACGTGAACTGGAAGGCGGTTTGTGATGATGAAATGTTGAACACCATGTTTCGGAATCAAATTGGAGAAGTGTGGCGTGGTAATTCGTGTGAAATTCGGCGAGTTGGTGCATGTAGGGTGATTTTGCCAGGAAAGAACTTTAGGCGCGGCGGTGATTGTGGCATCGTGGAGATTGAATTTCTGATAAACAATTTTGCGTTGATTAACCGTTTGCTCTTGAGGTCAACCAATAAGCCGTGCGCTCATAAGAAATCCGCTCCCAGTAGTAGCCTAGTGATTTCTGCCAAGACAAAGTTACATTTAAATTTACCAGCTGGCAAATCCGGTACCCGTGTCGAGTAGGAAATGGCCACCAAACGAGCGATTCCACGCCGAGAAAAAACTCCAACCGTCGCTGTAACTAACGACGGTCGGCTTCCTCGTTTCCCTGTAATGAGCTTGATGGACGACATTGGCGGGCTTTGTTTCCAAAACTTCGGTTATAAAACAAACCATGTCGACGGCATCGACTTTACGATGTGAATAAGTACGAGATTTTGTCTGAATACCTTGGAAATCGTGTAATCTGTGTCGGCTCGCCCGGCCAACAACATTGAATCGACTTGCTTCGCGAAAATCCGGTAATCGTCGATGTCTTTGTTGCCAATCCCGTGCGTATGTATGCGTTTTAGGAATAACTCAAGAAACAAAAAACCACCCTTCTTCGTTTCGCAGAAGTGCCAACATTTCGTCCATTAGGGCTGATGGCATTCTTTCCCCTAAGGTGGCATGTGTAGCAAGCGCTTTGCTCTTTGTGAACTAAACTGAACGAAAAAAGCAGAAGTTCCTTAATTGTTGCATACTTGTTTTCGTGTGGTGGGTTCTCAAGTAGGCTAGGTCGATAAGGCTACTTGCTGTTGCTTGGTCTAAATCTGCCACAACGTTAAAGTACTTAGTTTGGTCGGCTGTAACCTTCTTAAGAGCGAACTATGCTCCGCTGGCTGGAACCACATTGCAGAAACAAAAACTACATACTCAGTGTATAAAATACAAATTGTGGTTGGGGGCCCTGTAGCATGAATATAGGTTATACAACATGTGTTTTACAAATAGTGATGGTTAACACGTGGTTGACACTCTCTAGTTTTTATTGAAATCGAAATGTTGGGGCGGCATGCATATCATGTTTTTGAGTAAAATAAGGGAAATCGGTAAAAAACAGTATGTGTTCCATTTTCCAAATAGGAACCATAAAAACACGGTGACATAAAAAACACACGTGACATATAAAAAGTTATTCCTTATCCAAAAATTTCTACACTTAGGAAATCTCCGCTGAGCTAACATGAGATTTGTCCTAACTAATCTTTCTGCAAACGAGATTCGCTTTAACTAAGCAATAACTATCTTAAACAGGGGTTAAGGAACTGCATTAAATGGCGTATAACCAGTTAATAGACTACGCGCGACCTGAAATGACATGAAGCCCTCTCGTAGTCATGGTACTTAAACGACTGGTTTGCTATGTAACAATGGTGATGATTCCCCAATGTTTGTACGGTTGGAATCAACATGTGTCACGCTGCGCGCCGGTGTTCTTGTTTAGTTGTGAAGTTTTGTAATAGTCAAGCAGTGCTTTGTAACATAAAGGTGTTGATTGTGTATCATATATATACCTGGTTGGCTGGGAAAAAAGTTCCCGATTTACAGGACTCAATTTTTTTAGGTAAAAACTTAAAGGGTTTTGGATTTAGGGTGCAGATCGAAGCTTTAATTTTAAATAGTATAATAATTGTAAGACCTGTGACTGGATTTTGAGTGACAGCCCTTTTTGTGAGGCCAATTCTGATTGTAGACTTAAGTACAATTTAATTATTTGCTGTGAAAGGCAATTCTAATCGAATGACAAACTATGTACTGATCTTTATTAAACATGTGAAAACACACACACACACATCATTGTATATGATGGAGTGAAACAAATGGAAAATATGTGTGAATATATCGCTAATTAGCATAATAATATAATTGCTTGACGAGCTACAATAATTATGACTTATAGATCTCAGTACAGATGATAGAATACAGAAACTACAGCAGTGATCATTAGTGCAGCTGTAATTGGATAATTAGTTGAAGCTGTGCTCTTTGTTGTAGTTTGAGGCCCGGCTATAATTCTCTCTGTGACAAAGAATAACTTTGTTGGTTATTGCATATCATCTTTGGTTTAAACTATTACTGCTACTGGATAGAATATTTTTTTGTACCATTGTAAATACAGTTTGATTTATAACTAGTTATAATAATACATTACTGTTTTTGTTTATGTTATTGTACGATGGGTCGGCAACCTTTTGAATGCAGTGTGATAGCTTAAAAATAATATAATAATAAAACAGCTTAGCGTGCCAAACCTTGTTATGTAGTGGCTGCATAATCAACAACCAAATTTAAAATATTAGTAAGAAGTAAAGAAAAATTGTTTTTATTAATTCTATTCGATATATTATGGACAGTTTGACTGTGTAGCCTACATAGTATAGATTTTGTGGCGGGTTAAACCACGCGGCATGCCATTAAAAAAAGCACTCCCGGGGTTGCCGACTTCTGTAGTACATTCCCTTTGAAAGATAGGATAAGCAATACTGTATCTTATCTACCAACGCTACAGCTCACACTAAGAATGTGATAAAATATCAAATATATTTGGGTTAGTAATGCCCGGTTATTGACCAGGATCTGTACTGTAATGTGTCTCTTCATTATTTTTAACTCCGCCGTATGTTTCACACCAGAGAATTTTACTATTTTCATATTATATTAATGATGGTTGTAGAAATTAAACAAAACATTATAAGTATAGTCATGCATCTCATAACTTGATTTTCTGATTAACGCACCGGGCAACTGCCAGTGAGTGTTGCCCGAGAACACAATTGACGAACAATTAGTTTAGCATATTTAACGTTTACTTGGACTGAAGAGCTATATCACCTTAATTACTTGAAAGAAAAGCAAGTTCAAAAAGTAATTGCCTACTCAACGATTAGCGTTAACATTATGCCAAATACCTGTTATAGGAGGATTAGTCGGTGCAACTCCGGCAGCTATTATAAAGCTAAACTGGAACCCTGGAAATTCAGTTGAACTGTCTGACACGAATACTAAGCTTAATGTGTTGGACTCCGAATAATAAGTTCGCTGAGAGAGATTTCCGTACAGAAATGCTACGCCATTAGTTGATTGAAAGTCAACCAAACGAGAAACCTAAAATCAAAATTGATTTGGAATAATAAAGTTATACTTTTAAAGAAAGTGAACAATGTATTTTTTTCTAAGGCTTCTAACATTGAAAACGAACTTAGCCATGTTATATCGATAAAGCTGCAAAATCGCCATCCTTTCTATTTAGAAATACACCGTTTGAATCATGGCTTAAGATATGTCCGACACTAAAGTTTTGGTCATGCCCTGAACAATTTTGCACCCAATTCCTAATCGATTAAATTTGGATAAAAAGATTGTCCATAAATTATTTTAAATCTTGACCACACTCCAATATTTATTGAGTTTTTATTTTTTTATGTCTGCGTATAAACGCGTGTGGTTTGAAATAATGTGAATTATTTTAGGCAACGGGTCATTCTTTACTGTTAACAGGTAGTAAATATTCATAATTATCGTATAAAAAACTTACTTCCAAAATGTCACAGCAACTTTCAGTGCTAAACACATCCAATGTAAGACTTATCCTTGAACTTGCTGGGGCTGTTAAGTTCCAAAAACATGTTCTCTCCCTCAGATAATTTGCCGGATAATTGGGTGAAGTTAGGAGTTGTCTATTGTTGGTCACATCATAGTCCATTCCACATGGAACTGGGAACAAAATTGCCGGTTTTTGTTGCATTTTCCGCTTTGGAAACAAAAAAAAACTAAAAATAGAATTAACACTAGTTTCTAACAAAATTCATTACTTAAACTAAAATCTTAACAAAACGAAAATAATTTTATTTCATGAAACTTAAAAAATATTTAAACAAATTATAAAGTCTTCGATGTTGTCTGGTATATTTGTTATTTTTGCCCGTTTTATATCGAAGTATTTTAACAAATAGGATTTGTATTTTCTTATTTTACAATGGTAAATTGGGAAACAAAAAATAAACTAAAAATTCTTACCCTGTGTTGTGGGTGGCTCGGCAGTAGTTGTTGGGTATATGCCACTTCGCGATTCTACGGTAAAAAATAAAATTAAATAGTAAGATTCTTAGATTATCTGCCAAAATCAAGAATAATAACATTGATATAAATAGTTTTAATATAAGCTTAACAACCTCTTAAAATAAAAGTTATTGTTTTCATCCAAAATTAAACAATATAATTTAAAATGCTTTATGGTTAACTGCTTGATAAAAGTTAAATTCATATCTTTGTTAGAATGTAATATGGAATTGTTTGATTCAGGTTTTGTTTAACCCTGTCTATAAAACAAAAAAACATTGGCCATGGATACAAACAACTAAGTAACAGCTGGTTTTAAGTTCTTAACATGGGCTGATGAAATTAGATGTGCTTATATCTTTAATATAAACAACTAGAACTTGTCTTTTAAAACCAATCCTGGTAAATTTTCTAACCTTGAAACCATAGTTGGAATCCTGTATAAGTAACAGAACCGTCAGAACGGAAGCGAAGTCGCATGTAATTGCTTTGTGAGAAATAATGACGTGGTGTTAAACTTCCTGCTAGTGTCACTGTGTTTTGCAAACCTGTAATCTGTAATTTTTGATATTAGTTTAGAACTGTGGTAGGCTGTGGTGCAATTGACAGTAACGCAAAAAGAGAGAATTATACATATTCTTGTAAATTGGATAACGCATGGGCGTTATTAAATGGGCAATCATCAGATTACCTTACGATCACCGTCGGGTTACCGAAGATATTGCTATGTGTTGTGCATGATTAATATTTAATCTGATGGTGGAAACAATACTACTTCAACCAATTAATAAATGATAGTTCTTGATATCTACTTTTAGGATAAAAATTTAATGAGACCAATGAGAAAATTTTTAAAAAGAAAGAGATTACGTTTCTCTTACCGTTAATCGGTCACAACAATTTTCCGTTCGAAACCTAACAACCTGCAGCAGGATTAGGTAACCACTTCGGGCTTGTATCTCCCATATACAAATTTCTGAGTTCGAATAACGACTGGGATAACCAGGTGAAGTCAAGTATTGCCTAGAGGAGTTCGCTGTGTAGTTCCCTCCACAAGGAGCTGAATACAAAAGCAATTACTACATTAGCTGAGCACACCCGTGTAGTAAGCCAGTAAGGTGATAAAAAATGATAGCCTAGTCATCCAGATATTTATCTATGATTTTACAGAGAGAGGGGTGAAGCACTGTAATCTGTTCGATAACTAAACATTGCTAAATACTTAAATCAGAGAATATAGTGAGTATACTGGTCTAGTAGGGTAACCAACATCAAAGTGCGGTGAGAATGGGTAGAAAAAAGTTTTTTTTTGATTACCACCTAATATTTCCCTAATATTAATGTCTGTTTGTTACTATGTTACATATTGCATACTTGGTGCAGTTGTGGTAGTCGGGGCTGGGGTTGTTGCTCCAAACTCAGTTTCTGAAGATAAAAATAAATTAGGCATATTGTGTCTTTACTTAATTTCTAAAGAATTGATTAAGGGATTTTACTTAAACTAAGGGAACGTGCCGAACACACAGCACAATGCAATAGTTCCAGTAGGTAAACTCCTTTACACTTAACCTGTTTAAAAATAGCTTTATAAGTAATTGCTTTTTACAAAATCTTTAACAAATGTACTCAGAGATAGTACTTAACCAAATTCAAATGAACACTTCGGTATTCATTCGTGAGATATTCGGGTGGTTAAGTGCGTCACCTTTCAGTCGAAGGGTTGCAGATACGAAACTGGTCGATAGCTAGTCAGTTGTGTATTTGGATTTGGCCAAAGCATTAAACGGAAATTGCAGGAACCCAGCGAATTGATAGGTTGAATAATATATAACACACCGTAATACCTCTGGTAACCCGACAGTGGGCGCCAGGTAATCGGAAAATTGTCCGTTTGTTAGACCCCTTGGTTTTCTTATTCAAGTGGATAAACATGAATATCCGATAAGATTATCATCTGTTTTGTTATAATAAGTGTATATAGAACAGGATATTCATGTTTATCCCCGTGAGACTAGCTGGCGACCAGTTTTGCACCTGCAACACTTCGGCTGAAAGGCGACGCACTTAACCACTAGACAAACCTGTCGGATTTGGCGCGACGTGGTCTAATACATGGGATGCAAAATTTCGAAGGGTAATTTTACAAAGCATTGATCAGATTATCTTGAACCCATTACCTTTGGATTAGGGGGTTCTACCTATCCCTTTTCGGTTGATCATACCAGATGTTACAAATAAGGTTACTGGCCAAATTTCATATTGTTCGTGAATTTAATATTGCAAAACTGGGCATTTAATTTTATTGTTGGAAATAAATATGACACATTGTTTTTGTTCGTTTTTTTCCCATTTTTTCGTCAAACACTTGACAAGCATGGCATGTCGCCACGACATCTACTAGAAGGGGCAAAGAAAACTCAATACAACTTTGTAATTTGTTAGACAACATGGTATAGATAAGGCAAACAAAAATGATGGGTAATAAAATATAGGGGATTTTCCTGAGACTCTAAAACCCAAAACGGTATTTTTTTTTACAAAAATAGCTCCTTTTGAGCATATCGCTTAAACAGCTGCGCCGCTGTACCGTTGAAAAAAAGAAATAAAATACGTAGGGAACAACTCTAAAAATTATGATTTGTTCCTAAATCATGGTTGTAACAGGTATGTCAAATCGCCCCGACATCTCCAACAAAGTTTTGTCAAATCGGAATATAACTGTATAAGTTGTTAGATAACATGACACAGATATGTATAAACAGAAATTGATGTACTAAACCCAGGGGAATTTTCCGAAGCTGTGAAAAACTCTATCGGGCTGTTTTGAAATTTAGCTTTTAACTACAGCGCTTGACAAAGAGGCTTAAATTTAAAACAGTTGTGGTAAAACGTTCGTAAATCTAACACGAATATTCTTTTTTTAACTACACATGGAACAGAAGTTTGGTTTGATAACTATGGGACCCATGCGTTTATGCTTGCAGAAACAAAACTATGGCAGTTTGGTTAAAACTATTTAAAATATTGGATAACATGGAACTGACGTGTACATATCTCACAATAACATATATTTTTAATAAACGTTGTTAACAAGATCACATTGTTACCCCAGGGACCCATGCGTTTATACTTGCAGAAACAAACTACATACTCGGGATATAAAATACCAACTGTGATTAGGTGCCCTGCTCAGAGAAACACATAGCATACAAAATGTGTTTTACAAATAGTGGTGATGTTTAAACACGTGGATGACACTTTCTAGTTTACAGGCTGTTTTTAACGGATTTAGACGTTGATATTTTCGATTTAAATAATAATAGTACATTTTTATTTTAGATAATGAAGCATTATAAATACACTTAAGCAATACGAGGATATTTTTACATTCTAGAACTTACCAATGAAGGAGCCCCTAAAACCAGTCCGCGTAACACTACTGTCGGTACGAAAATACAGCTGCAATACATTGCCCACTGAGACCACTGTTGTGTTGGATACATAACCAGCAAAGCGACGAGAAGGGGGATAGGAATTGTAAACCTGTATTAAGGTAAAATACGTTTAACTTGACAATAGTTTGGTACAGAATGCAGGTGAATAATCTAGTGAATTCTGTAATGCATATCCACAATTTTAAATTGCTTTGTTTGACACGCCCGCTTGGATTTGTGGTTACTTTACTGCAATGTAATTTAGTTGATCTTACACGTAAATAATCACAACAGCTTTCAGTGACAAAAGATGAAAATGAGAATTGAACATGCATTCCAGGTCTTGCGGTAATGTTCCATCGGCAGTTAAGTCGGTTCTGATATGTTCCTGGGTATCCAGGAGAATTGAGGGGTTGTGACACGTTGGTGGCTTGCGTACTAAAACCGCATGGAGCGACAGCTGTGAAAAGAAATAATATAAACTTTAATCGTTTATAAAATTATAATACGAATTTCCTGATTGCTAGTTGCTGGCCAACGATTAGCTCTCTCAAGTACTCTTCTGTCCACTAAAACATCTTGGTATAAAAGCCGACCGTGTGTTTGAGCAAGGCAGTTATCGATGGTTGCTTGAAATCAACGTATGTATAGATTAAGCTAATACTACAGCACACTTGCAACATATATATTAACCCTAGAGTGGACACACTTTAATTTGACTATCAAGTACACAAACATCTATTTTAAATGTGGTTGATATGTCAAGCTACTTACTTGTCGTTGGAGGTAATATGAAACTGTGGTTTGCTGTGTTGGTAACTGTAATAAAATTAATTTTATTAGAATAAAGCACTTTTTAACAAAACTGTATCACAATAGTATAAAATAGTTTCTTTTTTATTTTAACGATTGACCAGATTATCCTGGTGGCTTGGTGCGTTACCTTTCAGCCAAAGGGTTGTATGTTTGAAACTGATCGCTTTCTAGTCGGTTGTATCGCTGGACACTAAACATTACCGTTAACGTGTTCTACCAAATTGAAAGAACGTAAAAATCATACAAAATATACTGATATATCTCCGGGAAACGGCGATGGGCACCATCTGACGATTGCTCGTGTTAAATCCCCTTGGTTTTTCGATTCACGGCGATATTCAGGAATATTCTAGCCTATACCATAACAACCTAGGGTACTAACCACTATAACTTCCCCTAAATCCTCGTCTTGTAACAGAGCCGTCAGTGTAGAAGTACAAGCCGATGGAATCGCTGACAAAAGTCACGTTATGACGAAGGTTTCGCAACTGGGTGACACGATTTCCCCAAGTTACCTAACCATAAAAGAATATAAACTTTAATGTTTTAAACCAAGATTAACTTTAAAATTGGGAAAACAACATCATAATTAAATCAAACTAAAATGAGAAACAAAATTTAGGAAATTTTACATTTGGTGCATGATCTAAAATGGTTAAAAGAAAACTTTAAAATAAAATTCCGCGTATGTTTACAAAATGTACATAATGGGATAGATTAGATTTAAATTGTTTGACTACTGGCTTCAGGTAACTGCCTTGCCCAATGAAACGTTCAACTGCACAGCGGGAAGTTTTTATTCCACAACCATTTTAAAATTAAACATCTATTTATATATAAAAGAAATATATCGTACCTGCAAGTAATCACAGCAACTTTCCGTTGATAAACTCCAGACAGTAAATTGAGCAAGCAATCCTGCTGGCGCAGTAATATTCCATCTGCATCTCAAGTTATTTGTGTAATATGAGGGGTAATTCGGAGAGGTGAGAGGTCGCGACACGTTCGTGGCTCGTAATAAACCACCACAAGCTGGAAACAAGTTAGTAGTTATATTTCATTGCTATAAGGTTTATTGAAATACATTCTGATTAGTTTAAAGCAAAATCAGTAATATATTAATATGATTAATAAAGCAGTACAATTGGATTTACCACTGAGATTTCAGTTGGTATAATAGACTTTGCGTGTGTTGAAACATTTAACCATGAAAATAAATGCGCTTTATCAAGAAAGGGTTTCGTGACGCAGACACATTGATAAAAAAATTGAAGTTGTCTTGTTTCATACTGAGCGGAAAACTTACATTGTGTTCGGGCAAATTTTATTAGGATGACTTGAATCAAAATAATTGCAACTCCAGAAAACGTAAAACTTGTTATTTTCATTTTTTAAATATTGAAATATGATAACAGTCACCGAAACCTGAATGTTTCTAACAAATTTATAATAAGCAATTTGATGCAAACGTGTAACGGTTAAAAGTTAGAATTCTTTATAAACGAATTATTACAAAATCCAATTATTTATTGTTTCTATTTTAGTTTTCTACATATTCCAGTATTTTTTCTATATCAATTATCCTTTTTAAAAACTAAACATTTTAAAAAACCGAAAAACATTTTCTAAACTGTCTGAGCTGAATTTTAACGTAACGGTTGATATTTAATTCCTCAAATACAGACATCACAAGATACACTGTTATGTTAAGACAGCTATTTCTTTGTGTCCGGAAATAGTGACATCATAAAATAATTTATTTTTCTGTCAAAATGTCACGAATGCGTGCTGTGCTTATTGAAGTGATTTATTATCTTTACTAAGAAACTATAAATTAGTCCCAAACTATAGTCGGTTTTAAACTGGTCGCTACCTTATACTGTACATTGGTCGCTAACTAGGTGTTTGGTCAAGCCACTTAACGGACTTTGCCTAGACTTAGTGGAATAATGGGTTTTAATAAATTAGATGGCCTTTTAATATATATGCAACATTTGGAATAGATCCGGTGATTCGACGGTGGGCGCGAGGTAATCTGACGATTGCCCGTGTGTTAAAGTCCCTTACATTTTCCATTCACATTACATAATTATCGTATCCTATCCGAAACATTTTTTTAAATGTTACAAATGAACAAAAGTCTAATTGGTTACTAATATGTAAATTTTATCTATGATTATGGGTCATATTGTTTTTGTCCGTTTTTTTCGTTTTTTTTCGTTTTTTTTCGTCAAACGCATGACAGGCATGGCATGTCGGCCCGACATCTACCAGACGGAATAATGGAATCGCAATGAAAATAGGACATTTGTAAGTCAACATGGTCTAAATATGCAGAAACTAAAATTTTAGGTAATAAATTTAGGGGATTCCCCCTAGGACGCTGAAAACAAAAACGATTTGGTAAAATACATGTGTACTAACCACTGATTTAACAATTGGAATAAATAAAAACCTAGGGATATATCCTAAAAAATAAGATTATGTTCTCAAATCATGATTGTGACAGGCATGCCATGTCGCCCAGACATCTACCTAAAGGAGAAATGATATCGCAATAAAATTGTGTAGATTTTTTGACAACATGGTCTAGATATGCAGCAATCAAAATTATAGGTGATAAATTCAGGGGAATTCCCCTGGGACGTTAAAAACCAAAACGTTTTTTTCCAAAAAATAGATTTTTTGGGGGGTAGCGCTAAAACGGCTGCTCCAAATTTAATCAGATTTGGTTAAATGTAAGTGCATTAGCCTCTGATTTAACACTTAGAAGAAATAAAAAAAATATTCAAGGAAATACCCTAAAAATAAGATTTTTGTCCTCAAATCATAATTGTGACAGGCATGCCATTTCGCCTCGACATCTACCAAAAGGAGTAATAGAATCGCAATAAAAAGTGTGATTTTTTAGACAATATGGTTAAGTGTGCAGAATCCAAAATATTAGGTGACAAATCCAGGGGGATTCCCCTGAGACGTTAAAAACCAAAACGGTATTTTTTTCTAAAAAAAAGCTTTTTTGTTCATAGCGATTGTACGACAGCTTCAACTTGAATCCGATATGGTGGAATGTAAATACATTAGCCACTGATTTAACACTTAAAAAAAATAAAAAACATTACCTTAAAAAATACTATAAAATTATTTTTTGTTCTCAAATCATGATTCTGACAGGATTCCCCGAAGCCGTGAAAAACTAAATCGGGCTGTTTTGGTTTGGTTTGATAACTATGAGACCCATGCGTTTATGCTTGCAGAAACAAACTACATACTTGGTGTATAAGATACAAATTGTGGTTACAAGGGACCTTGTAAAATAAATATATGGCATAAAAATGTGTTTTACAAATAGTGGTGGTTAAACACGTGTTTGAATTTCTACTTATTTTATGTTTTTTCCGACCAAGCTACATTTCCTATGAAAGATAAGTTAAGCAAGACTATATCTTCAAACGCGGCAGTTTTTTTATTTTTACAGCCATCATTGTAAATTAAATAAATTATCGTTGTAAAATGGTATGGTAAGAACGTGATAAAAATATTAAATATTTTTAGGTTAGTAATGCCCAGTCATCGATCAGCATCTGTACTGTAATGTGTTACTCCCTTGTGTTTAACTCCGCCGTATGTTCAACGCAAGAGCATACACTAATGTCATTTAATATTTAAGATGGTTGTAAAAAATAAACAAAACATCTTTAACGATATTCTACGTAATATAAATGTATGTTTGTTAATATGTTACATATTGCATACTTGGTGTAGTTGTGGTAGTCGGGGCTGGGGTTGTTGCTCCAAACTCAGTTTCTGAAAAAAAATAAAAAAATTAGGCATATTGTGTCTTTACTTAATTTCTAAAGAATACGCATGTCAGCTCGGTATATACCTAAACCACATTCAACCCTATGGTGGCATGTGTAGCAAGCGCTTCCCTCTCTGTGAACTAAACTGAACGAAGAAAGCAGAAGTTCCTTAATTGTTTTCTTGTGGTGGGTTCTCAAGTCGGCTCGGTCTATAAGGCGACTTACTGTTGCTTGGTCTAAATCTGCCACAACGTAAAGATACTTAGTTTGGTCGGATGTAACCTTCTTAAGAGCGAACTATGCTCCGCTGGCTGGAACCACACTCTTGCCTGCATTGTCCAAAACGCGGCCAGTTTCACCGCTACAGAGTTTTGCGTGTCTTCGTTCTCGAACGTTTTTTAACTAAACTTAGTCGTCGTTTTTGAAGGTCGGGGTCACCAATGAAGCGGCAGCTGTTGTATTTGCAGTAACACACCACAAAAAGAAACTCGTTGCACGATACCAAAGCGACCGGGCACAATAAAGAAGAAATAAAAGTAATGCGTAATGACGTCACACATTATGTAATATGGATGAAGGAAGGTCGCTACAACTTAAACTAAAGCGTTAAAGAAACGAAAATATTTCCATTTCATCAAACTTAATAACGTCTGCGATCTTGTGTGTTATTTACGTACTTGATATTTTTGCCCGATTTTATATCAAAGTATTTTAACGAATGTGATTAGTATTTTTGTTGTTTCCATATTTACATGATGTGTCGTACAGTGGTAAATTAGGAATAAAAAAATAAACTAAGAAATTCTTACCCTCTGTTGTGGGTTGATCTGTAGTAGTTGTTTGGTATATGCCACTTCGCGATTCTAGAACAAAAAAAAAATCATTGGTGATATTCTTGGATAAAAAAAAATCAAGAATAATAACATTAATATAAATTGTTTTAATACAGGGTTAACAAACTCCTGGAATAAGCGTTGAATTTTCCCATCCACAATAAGACCCATCCACAATAAGAAGAGAAGGTAAAATTGGTTAACTACTTGATAACGTTAAAATTAATATCTTTATTAGAAAATTATATGGGATTGTTTGATTCAGCATTTGTTTAATCTGCTTTAGTTTGTTTAAGTTTTTTATATGGGCTGATGTAACTAGATGTGCTTATACTTCTTATTACAAACAACTAGAACTTTTAAAACCAATCCTGGTAAATTTTCTAACCTTGAAACCATAGTTGGAATCCTGTAAAAGTAACGGAACCGTCAGAACGGAAGCGAAGTCGCATGTAATTGCTTTGTGAGAAATAATGACGTGGTGTTAATCTTCCTGCTAGTGTCACTGTGTTTTGCAAACCTGTAATCTGTAAAATTAGATATTAGTGTAGAACTGTGGTAGGCTGTGGTGCAATTGTCAGTAACGCAAAATGAGAGAATATTTATGATCATTCTTGTAAATTGAATAACGCAAGGGGCGTTATTACATGGGCAATCGTCAGATTTCCTCACGAACCTTCTAACCCGTTTGGTAACCCGGAGATAACGCAATGTGTTGTTGCATGATCCAAAAATTAATATGATGGTGGAAACAATAGGGGAAAAGTGGGTAAAATGGGCCACGTGGGTAAAATGGGCCCCCTCCAATTTTCAATATATTTTGAAGAATACAATTTGCTGCCAGAACCAGTGTCAGTATATCAAACTATGGAATCTCCAAAACGAAGTTTGAGCGTGAAATCACCAAACTCAATGTTTTCTGTAATTATTTCGGTTTGAGAAGGTCTGAATCTAAATTTGCATTTTTTGTTTTCTGCTAATATATAATAGAAAAGATCAAATACTAAAATAACTTTTACTGTAGTTAAATAGAACTATATAGCCTAGACCTACTTTTACTGGTAGTAATAAAACTTCTTTTTTAAAGATTTTTTTATAGAGATTTTAAGTCGTATGTTGACACCTGTCTAATATGGGCCCCCTGTGTTCATTTGGTAACTAACGGGGCTAGACTTAGCATTAACAGTACTAAAGGGCTAGACTTAGCACTAACAGTCATATTATGTCTTTCACAATAAACTAAACGGGTTTTCTAAATGCTATTAATAACATGAATTGATAGTTATGCTTCCACTATAGTAGCAAGGTGTTATTGCATTAGTATACTAGTAACTGGGTATTAAATAAAAAGTAATTGCTGTAATCCAAAGTGTTAAATTAAAAAAAAACTACATCATAAAAAGAAAAGTAATAACATTGTTTATATGGGAAGCGAATATGGATACTGCTATCTAGCGAAATGTTAATATCGAAAACGGGCCGGGGCCCGTTTTAGACTACACCCTTGTCTAAAATGGGCCACTAACGAAATATTTTTCTTTGTTGATAAAATATATTTAAAAAAATTTATTAGAAAGTTAACATGTTATGTGTGAAGACTTTGGTATTAGGTGACACCACATAAAAAACTTAAGTCCAGCGGGCTTTACATCAGTAAAAAATCCAATTTGCAACTAAAGGGCCCATTTTACCCACCCTTCCCCTACTACTCTAATCAATTAATAAATCGTAGTTTCTTAATATCTACGTTTAAGGTAAAAGTTTAATATGAAAGACCATATTTAACAATCAGAAATTTCTCAAAATGGAAGAGATTACTTTTCACCTACCGTTAATCGGTCACAACAATATTCCGTTTGAAACCTAACAACCTGCAGCAGGATTCGGTAACCACTTTGGGCATGTATCTCCCATGTACAAATTTCTGAGTTCGAATAACGACCGGGATAACCAGGTGAAGTCAAGTATTGCCTTGAGGCGTTTGCTATGTAGTTTCCCCCACAAGGAGCTGAATAGAAAAGCAATTGCATAAGCTGAGCACACTCGTATAGTAGGCAAGTAAGGTGATGACAAATTATAGCCTAGTCATCTTTATATTGTTCAATGATTATACAAAGAAAGGGGTGAGGCACTGTAATCTATGCGACAACTAAACATTGCCAAATGCTTAAATCAGAGAGTATAGTTAGTATTTTGGTCTTGTAGGGTACCCAAAATTAAAGTGCGGTGAGAATGGGTAAACAAATGTTTTTTTCCTAAATACTACGTAATATTAATAACATATACATATATGTTTGTTTCTATGTTACATATTGCATACTTGGTGCAGTTGTGGTAGTCGGGGCTGGGGTTGTTGCTCCAAACTTAGTTTCTAAAAAAAATTAAAAAAATTAGGCATGCTGTGTCTTTACTTAATTTCTAAAGAATAAGTATGTCAGCTCGCTATTTACCTTAACCACATTCAACTAAATTTAACGCGGCAACAATCAGACTACCTTAAACCCATTAACGTTGGATTAAGGGGTTTTTACTTACCCCTTTCGGTTAATCATACCACATGTTACAAACAAACTTACTGGCCAAATCTCATAATGTTCGTGATTATGATGTTGCAAATCGTGGTATCCAATTTGATATTTTATATTCTGTGTTTAACAGCTTTTGAAGTTTCAAACAATAATAGTAAATTTTATTACTTAATAGTAAATTTTATTACTTGTATTAGTTAATGAAGCATTATAAAAAATACTTATACAATTTAAGGATAGTTTTTCATTCCATAACTTACCAATGAAGGAGCCCCTAAAACCAGTCCGCGTAATACTACCGTCGGTACGGAAATACAGCTGCAATACATTGCCCACTGAGACCACTGTC
The DNA here is from genome assembly GCA_000149265.1 of Ciona savignyi. Taxonomy (NCBI): domain Eukaryota; kingdom Metazoa; phylum Chordata; class Ascidiacea; order Phlebobranchia; family Cionidae; genus Ciona; species Ciona savignyi. Next base: position 415,124 of record CH002274.1, read on the forward strand.
GTGTTGGATACATAACCAGCAAAGCGACGAGAAGGAGGATAGGAATTGTAAACCTGTATTAAGGTAACATACGTTTAACTTGACAATAGTTTGGATACACAATGCAGGTGAATAATCTGGTTAATTTTGTAATGCATATCCATGATTTTAAAGGTCATTTTTGACACAACCGCTTGGATTTGTGGTTACTTTTTTTTAATTTTTCAACTTCCACCATCAACCAAGGCCATCAACCATACACAGCCTCGCTGAAATTTGTGTCAAATGCTGCAATGTAATTTAGTTGATCTTACACTTAAATAGTCACAACAGCTCTCAGTGGAAAAAGAAGAAAATGAGAATTGCACATGCATTCCAGGTCGGGCGGTAATATTCCATCTGCAGTTAAGTCTGCTTCGATATGATCCTGGGTATCCAGGAGAATTGAGGGGTTGTGACACGTTGGTGGCTTGCGCAATAAACCCGCATGGAGCGACGGCTGTGAAAAGTATTAATATAAACCTTTACAACATCTCTGATAACCCTAGAGTGGGCCCACGTTGATTTGACTAGAGAAAACACAAACATCTAACTTAGATGTAATATTTAGTGCTATGAACTACTTACTTATCGGTGGAGGTAATATGAAACTGTGGTGTGTTGTGTTGGTAACTGTAAAAAAATAATTTTATTAGAAAATGCATTTTTTACAAAACTGTATCACAATAGTATAAAATGGTTTTGTCAGTTTATTTCAACGATTGACTAATGTTATATGGAATTTTATTGCGCAATCTACAAATATTATACTCCATATTCCTATCCATTAATATGCCGTAACAGTAAATACGGTGCATCACTTTAAATACAATAACAACCTAAGGTACTAACCACTATAACTCCCTCTAAATCCTCGTCTTGTAACAGAACCATCAGTGTAGAAGTACAAGCCGATGGAATTGCTGACAAAAGTCACGTTATGACGAAGGTTTCGCAACTGGGTGTCGCGATTTCCCCAAGTTACCTAACCATAAAAGAAGATAAAATTAAATGTTTTAAACCAAGCTAGAGTTAAAATTTGGCAAAACGGCATCATAATTAAAACTATAATGAGAAATAACATTGAGGAATGTTACATTAAATTTATGTAAAATGGTAAAAGAAAACCTTAAAATGAAATTCCACTAATGTTTACAGAATGTAGAGAATAAGACAAATTAGATTTAAATTGTTTGACTACTGGTTTCAGGCAAACTGCCTTGCCGTAGGAAACGATCAACGACACAGCGGATGGTTTTGGTTCAATACCCTTTTTTAAATTAGACATCTATTTATATATATACAAGAAATATATCGCACCTGCAAGTAATCACAGCATCTTTCTGTTGATAAACTCCAGACGGTAAATTGAGCAAGCAATCCTTCTGGCGCAGTAATATTCCATCTGCATCTCAAGTTATTTGAGTAATATGAGGGGTAATTCGGAGAGGTGAGAGGTCGCGACACGTTCGTGGCTCGTAATAAACCACCACAAGCTGGAAACAAGTTAGTAGTTTTATTTCATTGTTATAAGGTTTATTGAAATACATTCTGATTAGTTTAAATCAAAACCATTTGTATATTAATATGATAAATTTTAATCAATCATTACAATTTCTGCATATTTTAGTATTTTTTCTAAACCAATTACTTTTTTTATGTTAACATGAAAACATGTTAAAATAACATGACATTTTTTATTATCATAGCCTCTTAGACAAAGGGTTGCAGTTTAAAAACTAATTGTTAGCTAGACGTTTGTGTTTGTTGGCAAGGCAATTAACGGTTAAACCCTTTCAGCCGAATGGTTGCTGTTACGATACTGATCTCTAACTAGTCAGTTGTGTCATTGGGTAAGGCAATTAACGAAGATTGCCGAAACCCAGCGGATTAATGAGTCTACTAAAAGAAATGTGTCAATCATACACAGCACAGTGCAATAGCACCGGTAACTCGACGGTGGGCGCGAGGTATCGTGACGATTGCCCGTGTATTAACCTTTTTGCAATCCGAGTAACACTGCTGTTGGAATTAAAACAATATTTAAACAATCATTACTTGAAATTAAACGTTGAAGAAACGAAAATATTTTCATTTCATGTAACTTAAAAAAATATTTAAACAACTTATAAGGTCTTCGATATTTTCTGGTATTTATTCATTTGTTATTGGTGCCCGATTTTTATCGAAGTATTGTGACAAATAGGATTTGTATATTTGTTGTCGTACAATCGTAATTAGAAAAAAATCAATAAACTACGAAATTCTTACCCTGCGTTGTGGGTTGATCTGTAGTAGTTGTTGAGTAAATGCTACTTCGCGATTCTAGAACGAAAAAATAAAATTCATTAATGATATTCTTAGATAAACTGCCAAAATCAAGAATTATAACATTGATATAAATTGTTTTATAACAAGCTTAACCAACTCCTAAAATAAACGTTGAATTTTTCCATTTACATTAAGACAATAGAATTTAAAAATGGTTAACTCCTTGATAACGTTAAATTAATATCTTAGTAATAAAATGATATGGAATCGTTTGATTTGCATTTGTTTACGCTGTCTAAAATTTGTTTAACCCCGCCTTTAAACCAGAAAATTGGCCATGAATACAAACAACTAAGTAACAGCTGGTGTTAAGTTGTTAATAGGGCTGATAAAATTAGATGTGATCGCGTCTGACATGGGATTCGCTTCTAGCCACCTGGTATAACTGTTACATGTTTTATCTTGGTACGTGATTTTGGTGCGTGCGCTTACCGCTCATTTCATTTTGTATACCGTTGTATTGTGTTTTAAGGTCAGTTGTGAAATTATGCTGCTTATGTTATTACAAGCATTTTTTATACATATCGGTGAGAGATGCTGACTACAGGTCATCGCAAACCCTCCCTAAAAGTGTAACACAACGGTCGCTTCTGGCCACATGGTACAACGGTTTGTCGCGACCAGTTTCCGTATGGCGCGAATCGAGGGATGAGACAGGCCGTGAACTACATCAACAATTTTTCTTTGTCAAGATTTCCGGACAATCGGGCATCGGAAAGATCATACAGTTAGGTTGGGTTCGACTGGCCGAGTTGTATATTTGTCCGGCCCGTATATTTGTCCTGCCCGTTGGTCTTACGGTTAAGTGCGTCGCCTTTCAATCGAAAGGTTGCAGGTGCGAAACTGGTTGCTAGCTAGTCGGTTGTGTCCTTGGGCAAGGCACTTTACGGACATTGCCTGAATCCAGCGGATTAATGGGTTCTACCAAATTGAAGGAACGTGTCTATCATATACAACATACTCCAATAGCTTCGGTAACCCGACGATGGGCGCAAGGTGATCTGACGATTGAATGTGTGTAAACCCCCTTGGTTTTCCCATTCACGGGGATAAAGATGAATATCCTATCCTATATCCTCCGGCTTGACATTAGTGATGGCGGTACGATACGCTTGCATTTCCGGGTCAATCTGTAATCCAAATCAAGCGGGAGTCGGATTGAACCAATATCACATCGTGATAGAGCATCCGCAACTTGGTTGCATATTCCTTCGTTTGGAGATGGCAGATAGATGCCGTTGTTGTCTGGCAGCAGACCAGGGCGTTTGTTTTTTGCGAATGCAAAGGTGAGCGGTTTGTGATCTGAATAAGTGGCAAATACTCGGCCTTCGAGAAAATACCTAAAATGTCGTATGGACAAGTGTAAAGCAAGTATCTCTCTCTTAAATCTGCTGTACTACAACTCGGGTGCTCGTAGGCGTTTGCTGAAAAATGAGATCGGTTGCCACTCGCCATAGATACGTTGGTGTTGTGATCCGTCCGTTGTTACAGCGGTTGTGGCGTGTGGTAGAGGATGGTGCAACAATGTAGCGTTTGCCAGCGCTGTTTTAAACCGCGGCGAAGGAAGAGTTTAATTTATCATTCCAAATTAGTTTAGATGGTTTTCCGGACAAAGGGGTCGTAAATTGGCGACATAATGCTGGCAGCACGCGGTATGAAACGACGATAGTAGTTTATTATACCTGGAGTTACTTAATAGGAGATCATTGGGACGAGAAATTTGCTGGATTGTTGCGACCTTGTCCGGAAGTGGTTGAGCACCATCTCTATTTATACGGTGTCCGAGGAAATCAATTTTTTCGACTCCAAACTAGCACTTGTTAAAATTGATCTCAAGTCTGTAATCATCAAGTTAATTAAACAGCTGTTTTAAATGTTTATGATGTTCGGAAGATGACGCGCTAGCCACGAGAATATCATCGAGATAAATGTAAATGAAAGGTCGGGATTGGCATACTGTGTCCATGAGACGTTAGAATGTTTTTGCAGCGTTCTTTAACCCAAATGGCATTCGTGAGAACTCGAATAAACCAAACGGCGTTATTACAGCGTTTTTTGGTAAATTTTCCTCGGCTAAATTTTCGGCTTTTATTTTTTTTTTTAATTTTCTTTTTTCTGTACACTTTCCTTTTTCCTGTAGACGTCGAGCATGGGCGTGAAGTGCAGGGCCGTTTGTGATGATGAAATGTTGAACACCATGTTTCGGAACCGTATTGGAGAAGTGCGGTGTGGTAATCGTAAGAAATTCGGTGAGTATGCGCATGTACGGTGATTTTTGCAAAGATAGACGTTTAGGCAGGGTGCTGATTGTGGCATCGTGAAGATTGGAGTGCTGGCAAACGTTTTTGTGTGGTTAACCGTTTGCTCTTGAAGTCAACCAATAAGCCGTGCGCTCGTAAGAAATCCGCTCCCAGTAGTAGTCTAGTGATTTCTTCAAGACAAATTTCCATTTAAATTTACCAGCTGGCAAATCCAGTGAGATCAAACGGGGGCCGTACCTGCAAATTTTACTTCGGTTAACCGCGATGAGGTCTGGTCCAGGCTGATTGTTACGGCGTTCAAGTCCTGTTGGTGGCAATACACTAATCTGGGCACCCGTGTCGAGTAGGAAATGGCCACCAAACGAGCGATTTCACGCCGAGAAAAGACTGCCAATTCTGCCGACCGTAGCTGTAACTACCGACGGTCGGCTTCCTCGTTTCCCTGTAATGAGCTTGATGGACGACATTGGCGGGCTTTGTTTCCAAAACTTCGATGATAAAAACAAACCAGGTCGACGTCATCGACTTTACGAGGTGAATACGGGCTTTTCGTCTAAATATACCTTGGAAATTGTGTAATCTGTGTCGTCTCGCCCGGCCAACAAAATTGCATCGACTTGCTTCTCGAAAATCCGTTAATCGTAGACTTCTTGTGTTGCCAATCCCGTGCGTATGTATGCGTTCCAGTAATAGCTCACTAAACAAAAAAAAACCTTTCTTCGTTTCCCAAAAGTAATATAACGTTAAATAAACGAAAATATTTCCATTTCAAAAAACTTAATAAGGTCTGCGATCTTGTGTTATTCACCTACTTGTTATTTTGCCCGATTTTATATCAAAGTATTTTAACGAATGTTATTAGTAGTTTTGTTGTTTCTTTATTACATGATGTGTCGTACAGTGTTTAATTAGGAAAAATAAATAAGCTAAGAAATTCTTACCCTGTGTTGTGGGTTGATCTGTAGTAGTTGTTGGGTATATGCCACTTCGCGATTCTAGAACAAAAAAATCATTGGTGATATTCTTAGATAAACTGCCAAAATCAAGAATAATAACATTAATATAAATTGTTTTAATACCAGGGTTAACAAACTCCTGGAATAAGCGTTGATTTTTTCCATCCACAATAAGACAATAGAATGTAAAAAATGGTTAACTTGTAGCGACCTCCCGTCGTCTATTTTACATAATGTGTGACGTCATTACGCATTGCCTTTTTCATGTGCTTTTTGTGCCCGTCGCATTGGGTTTGTGTAACGAGTTCCTTTTCATTGTGTGTTACCGCAAATAAAGACGCTGCCGCTTCACTGGTGACCCCGACCTTCAAAAACGACTTTTTGAAGTTTAACAGATAAATAATGTTCGAGAAAGAAGACACGCAAAACTCCGTAGAGGTGAAACTTGCAACGTTTTGGACAACGCAGCCAAGAGTGTGGTTCCAGCAAGCTGAAGCACAGTTCGCTCTTAAGAAGGTTACAGTCGACCAAACTAAATATTTCTACGTTGTGGCAGCTTTAGACCAAGGAACAGCAAGTCGCCTCATCGACCTGCTTGAGAACCCACCCCACGAAAACAAGTATGTGGCAATTAAGGATCGTCTGCTTTCTTCGTTCAGTCTAACAAGGTCGCAAAGAGCGAAGCGCTTGCTACACATGCCACCTTTAGAAGACAGAATGCCATCAGCCCTAATGGACGAAATGCTGGCACTTTTGGGTAACGAAGAAAGGTGTTTTCTGTTTCGTGAGCTCTTCCTGGAACGACTACCCGCACACATACGCACGGGATTGGCAACACAAGAGGTCGACGATTACCGGATTTTAGCGAAACAAGCTGACGCAATGTTGTTGGCCGGGCAAGAAGACACAGATTACACGATTTCCAAGGTATTCCGACGAAAACCCTGTACTTTTTCACCGCGTAAAGTCGACGACGTCGACCTGGTTTGTTTTTATCACCGAAGTTTCGGAAACAAAGCCCGCCAATGCCGTCCACCATGCTCATTCCAGGGAAACGAGGAAGCCGACCGTCGGTAACTACAGCGACGGTCGGCAGAATTGGCAGTCTTTTCTCGGCGTGGGACCGCTCATTTGGTCGCCATTTCCTAGTCGACACGGGTGCCGAGATTAGTGTATTGCCACCCACAGGACTTGAACGCCGTACCAATCAGCCTGGACCAGACCTCATCGCGGCTAACGGGAGTAAAATTAGAACTTACGGCTCCCGTTTGATCTCATTGGATTTGCCAGCTGAAAAATTTAAATGGAAATTTGTCCTGGCAGAAGTCACTAGGCCACTACTGGGAGCGGATTTCTTACGAGCGCACGGCTTATTGGTGGACCTCAAGAGCAAGCGGTTAATCAACGCAAAAACGTTAGTTAGCACTCCAATCTCCACGATGCCACAATCAGCGCCGCGCCTAAACGTCGTATCCTGGCAAAAATCACCCTACATGCGCCTACTCGCCGAATTTCCCACCATTACCACGCCGCACTTCTCCAATTCGATTCCGAAACATGGTGTTCAACACTTCATCATCACAAACGGCCCTCCAGTTCACGCCCACGCTCGACGTTTGCACCCAGAGAAACTTGTCCTTGCCAAACAGGAATTTGAAAACATGCTGCAAATGGGAATAATCCGACGTTCGTCAAGTCCCTGGGCATCGCCATTGCACATGGTCAAAAAATCTACGGGTGAATGGAGACCCTGTGGCGATTATAGAAGGCTTAATGCAGCTACTCAACCCGACCGATACTCAATTCCGCACATCCACAACTTTTCAGCTCGTTTAGCTGGAGCTCGCGCTTTCTCCAAGGTAGACCTCGTAAGGGGATACCATCAAGTACCCGCGGCCGAGGAAGATATACCCAAAACCGCTGTCATAACGCCGTTTGGTTTATTCGAATTCTTACGAATGCCATTTGGGTTAAAGAACGCTGCACAAACATTCCAACGTCTCATGGACACGGTGTGTCAATCCCTGCCTTTCGTTTACATTTATCTCGATGATATTCTCGTGGCCAGCGCATCATTTTCTGAACATCATAAACATTTAAAACAGCTCTTTAAACAGCTTGATGATTACGGACTTGTGATCAATTTAAACAAGTGCCAGTTTGGGGTCGAAAAAAACGATTTCCTCGGACACCGCGTAGACAGAGATGGTGCTCAACCACTTCCGGACAAGGTCGCAGCAATCCAGCAGTTTCCCCGTCCCACTTCTATTAAGTCACTCCAGGAATTTGCACGTATGATAAACTACTATCATCGTTTCATACCGCGTGCTGCCAGCATCATGTCGCCAATTTACGACTCTTTGTCCGGAAAACCATCTAAATTAATTTGGAATGACAAATTGAACTCTTCCTTCACCGCGGCTAAAACAGCCTTGGCAAACGCTACATTGTTGCACCATCCTGTACCACACGCGACAACCGCTGTAACTACAGACGCATCACAACACTCCGTCGGCGCAGTGTTGCAGCAACTTATCGGTGGCGAATGGCAACCGCTCGCATTTTTTAGCAAACGCCTGCGCGCGCCCGAGCTAAAGTACAGCGCATTTGACAGAGAACTACTTGCTCTACACTTGTCCATACGGCATTTTAGGTATTTTCTGGAAGGCCGCATATTTACCGCTTATACGGATCACAAACCGCTTACCTTTGCATTCGCAAAAGTACAAACGCCCTGGTCTGCCAGGCAACAACGTCATCTGTCTGCCATTTCCGAATATACGACAGACGTTCTACACATCGAAGGAATGCGCAACCACGTTGCTGACGCTCTATCACGTTGTGGTATTGGTTCAATCGAACTCCCGCTCGATTTGGATTACACGTCCCTGGCAGCGGGCGCAGATGGACCCGGAAATACAAGCATATCGTACCGCCATTACTAATCTCAAACTGGAGGATATGCAACTCGGCCAGTCGAACCAAACGTTACTATGTGACGTTTCTGCCGGTTACCCACGCCCGATCGTCCCCAAATCTTAGCAAAGAAAGGTTTTTGATGTGGTTCACGGCCTGTCTCATCCCTCGATTCGAGCCACACGAAAACTCGTAGCTTCAAAGTTTATATGGCATGGCTTACACAAACAAGTGGGAGTATGGGCAAAGCAGTGCGTGCATTGCCAGAAGTCGAAAATTCAAACTCACGTTCGTGCTCCATTAGCCGCCTACCCACGTGTCCAAGGCAGGTTCAGTCACATCAATTTGGATATCGTCGGACCGTTGCCATCTTCACAGGGAAACACGTATTTACTGACATTGGTTGACCGTTTCACCACTTGGCCAGACGCGATTCCCATGCCAGACGCGACCACCATCACATGCGCCAGAGCCTTTGTCTTTCATTGGGTTTCACGATTTGGAGTGCCGTGCGACATTTCGTCCGATCGAGGATCCCAATTTACCTCCGAACTGTGGACTACCTTCAATAAGCTGCTGGGTATCAGACTACACCGCTCGTGCTCGTTTTACCCACAGGCTAACGGTTTAATTGAACGATTTCACAGGCATCTTAAAAGCGCACTGATGGCTCGGCTCGGCTAACAGGACCCAACTGGATAGATGCATTACCATGGGTTATGCTTGGGATTCGTACCGCCCCAAAGGAAGATCTTCAAACAACATCGGCAGAATTAGTTTACGGCTCGCATATAAAAGTTCCTGGTGATTTTTTTACAGCCAACCAAAACCAAGAAGCTCCACGAACTGTGATGCCAGCATTGAGAGACGCCGTTCGCCAACTTTTACCAAGCGCAATGTCACGTCACGGCATTGTCCGAACAATGGTACCAAAAACCCTGAACTCCAGTCCATACGTGTTCCTACGAATAGACAAGCACCGCCCACCTTTGACACCACCGTATGAAGGCCCATATCGTGTATTACAAAGAACTGACAAAACTTACACGATAGATATGGGGGGTCGCGAGCAGGTGGTATCCATAGACCGCCTAAAGCCTGCACACCTGGACTTGACGCAACCTGTACAAGAGCACCAACCACCGCGACGAGGAAGGCCACCAAACCCTAATCACACCGAGACATCCGCACGACAAACCATGACCGAAGAACCAGTTACTCCTTGTACGAGTAGTGGTCGACATGTCCGACCTCCTGTACGTTTCAGATCGTAATTACATGTCCGCTTCTGGCGGGGGGTACTGTAGCGACCTCCCGTCATCTATTTTACATAATGTGTGACGTCATTACGCATTGCCTTTTTCATGTGCTTTTTGTGCCCGTCGCTTTGGGTTTGTGTAACGAGTTCCTTTTCATTGTGTGTTACCGCAAATAAAGACGCTGCCGCTTCAAACTACTTGATAACGTTAAATTAATACCTTTTTAGAAAATTATATGGGATCGTTTGAATCAGCATTTGTTTAATCTGCTTTAGTTTGTTTAAGTTCTTAATATGGGCTGATGTAACTAGATGTGCTTATACTTCTTATTACAAACAACTAGAACTTTTAAAACCAATCCTGGTAAATTTTCTAACCTTGAAACCATAGTTGGAATCCTGTAAAAGTAACGGAACCGTCAGAACGGAAGCGAAGTCGCATGTAATTGCTTTGTGAGAAATAATGACGTGGTGTTAATCTTCCTGCTAGTGTCACTGTGTTTTGCAAACCTGTAATCTGTAAAATTTGATATTAGTGTAGAACTGTGGTAGGCTGTGGTGCAATTGTCAGTAACGCAAAATGAGAGAATATTTATGATCATTCTTGAAAATTGAATAACGCAAGGGGCGTTATTACATGGGCAATCGTCAGATTTCCTCACGAACCTTCTAACCCGTTTGGTAACCCGGAGATAACGCAATGTGTTGTGCATGATCCAAAAATTAATATGATGGTGGAAACAATACTACTCTAACCAATTAATAAATCGTGGTTTCTTAATACCTACGTTTAAGGTAAAAGTTTAATATGAAAGACCATATTTAACAATCAGAAATTTCTCAAAATGGAAGAGATTACTTTTCACCTACCGTTAATCGGTCACAACAATTTTCCGTTTGAAACCTAACAACCTGCAGCAGGATTAGGTAACCACTTTGGGCATGTATCTCCCATGTACAAAATTCTGAGTTCGAATAACGACCGGGATAACCAGGTGAAGTCAAGTACTGCCTTGAGGAGTTCGCTGTGTAGTTCCCCCCACAAGGAGCTGAATAGAAAAGCAATTACTACATTAGCTGAGCACACCCGTATAGTAAGCAAGTAAGCTGATGACAAATTATGGCTTTGTAATCTTTATATTTTTCAATGATTATACAAAGAGAGGGGTGAGGCTATGTAATCTATGCGACAACTAAACATTGCCAAATGCTTAAATCAGAGAGTATAGTTAGTATTTTGGTCTTGTAGGGTACCCAAAATTAAAGTGCGGTGAGAATGGGTAAACAAATGTTTTTTTTCCTAAATACTATGTAATATTAATAACATATACATATCTGTTTGTTTCTATGTTACATATTGCATACTTGGTGCAGTTGTGGTAGTCGGGGCTGGGGTTGTTGCTCCAAACTTAGTTTCTGAAAAAAATTAAAAAAATTAGGCATACTGTGTCTTTAATTAATTTCTAAAGAATAAGTATGTCAGCTCGCTATTTACCTTAACCACATTCAACTAAATTTAACGCGGCAACAATCAGATTACCTTAAACCCATTAACGTTGGATTAAGGGTTTCTTACTTACCCCTTTCGGTTAATCATACCACATGTTACAAATAAACTTACTGGCCAAATCTCATAATGTTCGTGATTATGATGTTGCAAATCGTGGTATCCAATTGAATATTTTATATTCTGTGTTTAAAAGCTTTGAAAGTTTCAAACAATAATAGTAAATTTTATTACTTAATAGTAAATTTTATTACTTGTATTAGTTAATGAAGTATTATAAAAATACTTTTACAATTTAAGGATAGTTTTTCATTCCATAACTTACCAATGAATGAGCCCCTAAAACCACTTTGCGTAATACTACTGTCGGTACGGAAATACAGCTGCAATACATTGCCCACTGAGACCACTGTTGTGTTGGATACATAACCAGCAAAGCGGCGAGAAGGAGGATAGGAATTGTAAACCTGTATTAAGGTAACTATATTAGATAGTTCAGACTTGCAACTTGACAATAGTTTGGTTATACAATGAAGGTAAATAATCTGGTTGATTTTGTAATGCATATCCATGATTTTAAAGGTCATTTTTGACACAACCGCTTGAATTTATGGTTACTTTTTTTTAATTTTTCAACTTCCACCATCAGCCAAAGCTATCAACCATACACAGCCTCGCTGAAATTTGTATCAAATGCTGCAATGTAATTTAGTTGATCTTACACGTAAATAATCACAACAGCTCTCAGTGACAAAAGATGAAAATGAGAATTGAACATGCATTCCAGGTCTTGGCGGTAATATTCCATCTGCAGTTAAGTCTGCTCCGATATGATCCTGGGTATCCAGGAGAATTGAGAGGTTGTGACACGTTGGTGGCTTGCGCAATAAACCCGCATGGAGCGACGGCTGTGAAAAGTATTAATATAAACCTTTACAACATCTCTGATAACCCTACAGTGGGCACACGTTGATTTGACTAGAGAGAACACAAACATCTAACTTAGATGTAATATTTAGTGCTATGAACTACTTACTTGTCGGTGGAGGTAATATGAAACTGTGGTGTGTTGTGTTGGTAACTGTAAAAAAATAATTTTATTAGAAAATGCATTTTTTACAAAACTGTATCACAATAGTATAAAATGGTTTTGTCAGTTTCTTTCAACGATTGACTAATGTTATATGGAATTTTATTGCGCAATCTACAAATATTAACTCCATATTCCTATCCATTAATATGCCGTAGCAGTAAATACGGTGCATTACTTTAAATACCATAACAACCTAAGGTACTAACCACTATAACTCCCTCTAAATCCTCGTCTTGTAACAGAGCCGTCAGTGTAGAAGTACAAGCCGATGGAATCGCTTATAAAAGTCACGTTGTGACGAAGGTTTCGCAACTTGGTGACACGATTTCCCCAAGTTACCTAACCATTAACCAAAATAAAGTTAAATATTTTAGATTAAGATAAAGTTAAAACTGGGAAAACGGCATCATTAAGTCAAATTAACCTAAGAAATAACATTAAGGAATGTTACATTAAATGCATGTGCTAAAATGGCAAAAGAAAAACTTAAAATGAAATACCACTTATGTTCAAAAAAACGAGGAGACAAATTAGATTTAAATTAGTTTTAATTTTATAGCCTTTCTTAAATTTAACGTGTATTTGTATATAAAAGAAATATATCGCACCCGCAAGTAATCACAGCAATGTTCTGTTGATAAACTCCATACAGTAAATTGAGCAAGCAATCCTTCTGGCGCAGTAATATTCCATCTGCATCTCAAGTTATTTGTGTAATATGAGGGGTAATTCGGAGAGGTGAGAGGTCGCGACACGTTCGTGGCTCGTAATGAACCACCACAAGCTGGAAAAAAGTAGTACTTTTATTTCTATGCTATAAGGTTTATTGAAATATATTCGGATCATGTCAAATTAAAACCATTTGTATATTAATATGATAAATTTTAATAAAGCATTGCAATGGGATTTTATCTTTTTACCATGAAAATAAATGCCCTTTGTCAAGAAAGATTTATCGTGACGCAGAAGGCCGGTTGGTCTATAGACCAACTATAGCGGTTAAGTGCGTTGCCTTCCAATCGAAAGGTTAATGTGCGAAACTGGTCGCTAGCTAGTCGGTTGTGTCCAAGGGCAAGGCACTTTACGGACATTGTCTAAACGCAGCGGATTAATGGGTTCTACCAAATTAAAGGAACGTTATCTATCATATACAACACACTGCAATAGCTCCATTAACCAGACGGTGGGCGCGAGGTGATCTGATGATTGCCTGTGTGTTAAATCCCTTGGTTTTCCCATTCACGGGGATAAAAATGATTATCCTATCCACACACATTAATAAAAACATGATTGAAGTTGACATGTGGGCTCGCGCTTGCTTTTGTGTTGTTTACTGACCGAGGCGTTAGCTGAGCTTGTTTAGGCTGCTGCCTTAAGGTCTCTGGCGAGCTGCGCAGCGGAAAGTCTATTCTCCACAGATCGCACACTAATAATTATAGTGACCACGATTTGTACTGTCTTAATCTTAAACTCGAAGTTCATAACTCTTGATTCACTTTAGTTGTATTCTGCGTCTCAATCAATATACGGTTTATTCTCGAAGCGAGTTACTTAGTACGTTATACAGCATAACGCAAGTTATCTCAAGTACGTTATTGTAGGTTATATTTAGGTTATTTAAATTTCCAGAATATATAGGGAATTTACAAGGTGCGAGAAGTTTACGTGCGAGACGTTTCACATCTGCAGGTTTGACTAACTGTGGGGAATTAGGTGAAAACACTATGTTAATGATTTAAACTAGAGGAAAGACAAAGGGCCGTACAAGGTGATAATTACGTACAGAGTAATAAAACGTGAGAGTAAACTTGAAACGCAAAAAAACGACGTTAAAACACAAAATGTTTTAGATATAAATTAAAACAAATATATATTATACGAAATGCTACAGACATACTTCGTACGTTATATACTGAGAGAAAATCAACTTACCTTGCGATCGGGCAAATTGTATTAGAATGAATTGAATCAGAATAATTGCAACTCCAGAAAACGTAAAACTTGGTGTTTTCATTGTTTAAATATTGAAGTACGATAATAGACACCGAACCTATATGTTCCTTACAAATTTATAATGAGCAATTTTGATGCAAACATATGACGGTTAAAAATTAGGATTTTTATTAACTAATTATTATTACATTATAAACTAAAATAAATAAAATCGAAATATTTATTAGAAAAAGGTCTGAGCAGAATTTAACTAAACGATTGATATTTAATTCTTTAAAAAGAGACATCACAATATACATTGTAATGTTAAGACAGCTATTTCTTTGAGTCCGGAAATCGTGACATCATAAAATAATTTATTTTAACTTACAGAAAGTCACGAATGCGTGCTGTGCTTATTGAAGTTCAAGTGATTTATTATCTTTACTCTCTAATTTATACGCAACATTCTGTAATAGATTCGGTAACTCGACAGTGGGCGCGAAGTAATCTGACGATTGCCCGTGTGTTGACGCCCCTTACGTTTTCTCATTCACATAACATAAACATCTTATTTTATGTACGGTCGGTTTGCCAAATGGTTAACGCGACCGATACATATATACCGACTTCAATACAAAAACGGTCGGAGTAGACGTCCCATCATGGTTTCGAAACTTGGCACGGTTAAAAACAAGAAAAAATATCTTAGCCTAGCCTAGCTTATCCTAATTCTATCCTAAAACAATTTTGTTTAAAAATTCGCATTAAACATGCAGCAGACAATTAGAATTTCACTGAGGATAGAACATTATTGTTTTAACCAAATCAATAGGAAACCGGAGTGACAAATGAACAATGATAAGTTGCAACATCTACCACAAGGTACGAAATTGTTTTTTTAACAATCAACAATTTGGATTTAGAAAAGGGCACTCAACCAGCGATGCTTGTAATGTGTTGGTTAACATTGTAAATGAACAATTAGAAAAAAAGAAATCAGTTATTGGTGTTTTTCTTGACCTTTCCAAAGCCTTCGATACAATTGACCATGGAATCTTACTTAGTAAAATGTCCCATATCGGTATCCGAGGTGTTGCACTTGAATGGTTCGGCAGTTACCTGTCCGATCGCAAACAGATAGTAGACTTTAATGAAGTTTTATCATCCCACATGAACCCTGTAAAACTTGGTGTGCCTCAAGGATCAATCCTTGGGCCATTATTATTTCTTATATATATAAATGACCTTCCAAATTGCCTTAAGCACAGCCAAACCATAATGTTTGCTGATGACACCAGTATTTTTACACTTGGTGTTAATCAATCTGTAATTTATAAAAATGTTAATGATGACTTAGGTAGAGTATCTTCCTGGCTCTGTACAAACAAATTAATTTTGAACATTGATAAAACCAAGTATATGTACTTTTCCAACTCTACCAAACCAGTGCCACAACCTCCCCCCATAGTGATGAACAATTATCCAATTGAAAAAGTTCATTCTTTTAAATTCCTGGGATTGACTATTAATGAACACTTGTCTTGGAAACCCCACATGCTAACACTGATTAAAAAATTAAACACCAATATGCTCATGATACGTAAAATTAAACACTTAATTGACCGCCCATCACTCATTACATTATATCACTCACTAATTGTTAGTCATATCACATACTGCATTTCCACCCTGGTGTTATGGTAACAATCAATTACTAAATAAACTTCAACGTATATGTAATAAATATATACGAATGATATTTAACCTTGGAAAACAGGAAAACACAGTAAGAATTATGCAACAACATAGTTTTTTAACTATACATGACATGCACAAGCTTGAAATATTATCTATTATGCACAAATGTAAACACCACAATGTACCCCCTTCTATTTTACAGTGTATTAAGTTAAAACCAATGACATCAGGCATGTCGACCAGACAAAAATCCCGATTTATAATTCCATACTGCAGTAAAACCACCACCCAGCAATCCATAAAATATATTGGCGCCAAACTCTGGCACCAACTTCCCACTAGTATCCGTGATATAAAGTCATTTACCAAATTTATTAAAGTAGTAAAACAAAACCTCCTGGATGATCCTTACCCTCTTCCTTAACCATTGTTAATTCATTTAATATCATATGATTTTCAAACCCTCCCTTATAATGGCCCACTTTTACAATTCCTTGTATCTTAGTAAAAATAATTCTTGGTTAACATACATAATCTTATCTATATCTAAGCTTATTCTTATAATATCCGAACCCATTCTTAAATTCTCTCTTACTATCACACCACTAGTATATTTTACCCTTTGTTCTACCACTCTTTTCTAAATCTTTCATGTTTTGATTTGTTTTATTCTTTGTTGTATCACCTCAATCTTTTAATGTAACACCTGCAATAGATGTTATTTTTTTTAATACACCACTTTATGTTTGTCCACATGATTACTCACCAATTCGTTCCACCATATTACACCGCAGGCTGTAACTGTTACATGGTAAGCCGATGGCAATAATATTTTGAAGTGGATTTTTTGTTGATGTTTAAATTTAGCCGGCCCTAACAGTTACCTTGTATTTAGAATGCTCCACATCCAACCACCACTAATGTTGCGCACTAGCCCATCTACACCCGCATGTATCACTTACAAGTAAAACCCTTTTTCTTTCTCTTTCTTTTACTATTGTTTTATTTAAGAACCCTACTGTCCAGATTTTCTACTTTTCAGAGCATTGGGAGATCTAGTGACGGCAGGAGGCTCTTCTGTTGTTGTGGCGTCACTATAAATCACCATCTCAAGAATTTATTTTTCCGAAACTTGCTGCATAGTTTATTCATTTTTCGTTTTTATTTAATATTAGTTTTGTCAGTTAGGCAGTCTTTGCCTACTTATTGTTTGTACTATGCATAATTGTTATGCATACTTAAAGTGCAATATTGTTTTGCACAATAATGTTTTTTCTAATTAATTTTAATTATTTATTTATGTATTTAATTTTTAATTAATATACTTTTAAATGCCTTGGTAAGTGTTGCACTTGAAACTTTTCAGTGGAATTTCATTTTTGGGGGTTTTCTTTTTCCACTGCGGCCCACACTTTCCGGGCCACCCCTTCTCCTAAAGCCGACTCCCCCATTGCACGGGTCGCTTTACCGCACACTTTTCTTCGAGGCTTAGTGTAATTTTTATTTTATAAACAATTATTTAATTATTTTTAATATCTTTTATTTTTTTAATTGGGTTTAGCGGCCACGTCAAATTATACAGAATTTTAATAGTCTATTTGTTTTTTAGACGTGTTCTAACGACTGTCGTTTTGCCGTTTTTTCCCGTTTTCCAAATTTTTACCGATAGTCCCACTTCGTGTTTTCATCGTGGAAACAAAAAAATAAACTAAACTAACTAAGGGATAATGGAATAGCCATAAAACTTCATTTATAAGACTACAATGTGCAGATATGCAAAAAACAGGGGAATTCACCTAGAAAGTTAAAAACCTAAACGATATTTTTTCTTAAAATTTAGCTTCCTTTGAGAGGCAATGTATTTGAAATAAAGCTTTGTCAGTTTTGAGATAACGTGGTCCAGATATGCAGAAACTAAAATTTTAATTAATAAATTTAGCGAAATTCCTCTGCAACGTTAAACGTCAAACCGGTATTTTTGGCTTCTTTAGAGCATGGCTCTTGGTTCTCTTAGTGCTTGAGCCACTGCTGTGCCAATTATAAAAGAGTAATAAATTAGCGAGTAAAATAACATAAAAATTATGATTTGTTCCTAAATCATAATTGTGACAGACATGCCATATCACACGGTCATCTCCACAAAGAGTAGTGAAATTTGAATGAAAATTGTTAGATAACATGACCCAAAAATGTAAAAACAGAAATTTATCTACCAAACCCAGGGGAATTTCTCGAAGCCGTAAAAAACTAAATCGTTCTGATTTAGCAATTTAGCTTTTTTACTAAAGCGCTTTACAAGATGTTTTAATTTAAAATTTTAATGTGGTAATTGTTAAAATTTTAATGTGGTAATTGTTTCTAAATCTGACACAACTATTTTTTTAACTGCATATACAAAAGAAGATTTTATGCTTGTAAAAACAAAAACGATGGCAGTCGAAATGTTTCGGAATGTCAAATAACATGGACCTGGAGTGCAGATATGTGACAATAACATATATTGTGTAATAAACATAGATAATTTATATCGGTTTGTTACCTCAGCGATCCAACAGGAACTTTGCTTGTTTAAGCACATAGCATACAAACTGTGTGTCAAACATACAAAACTGTGTCAAACACGAGATTGAAACTTTCTAGTTTAAATTACATTTAGATATACGTATAACTTCCTTGGAAAGATTTAAAATATTATGTTCCAAAGAAGAAATTTATCCAAGGAAAAAAATTAACAAGCTAACTACCTATACGGAGTTGTAAAATTGCCTAAGGATTTGCTTGCTGGTCTCAGCACTTTGTTTTGGTAAATATATATGTAGCGACCTCATACGTTTAAATAAGATTTATGAACGTCGGAGCTGACATAGCGTCATCACTGAACTATTATTACCGCAGCTGTCGAATAATCTTGACTATATTAATAATTTTATTTCACTTTGGCTTCTGACGGAAAGCTTCTAACGGAGGCTCCTAACAGAGAGCATGAAGAAACATCTTGTATGTGTCGATACTGAGAGTTTTATCTGGAATCTATATCGTTGAAACATCTAACGATTTAATTCGTAATTGGTACTAAGTTAATCGCCTCAATTGCTCAATACAATTGATGTTATAAAACTATTGAGGCGTTTATAGACGAACCACAGAAGATAGTCAAATCAAGGAGACGTTTACACAGAAAACCTCAATTATTTAGCGCACCACTGAGAGTCGAGAGAGCGCGTAAGGAATCGCAAATCGCGTCAGGTGTTGTAACCGGCTTACCTGGGTGCCTACAAGGAACAATCTAGCGAAATAGGCAGCGACCTGCAACGGCTCCCTACATATATAATAACACCACATGACAATACGTTTGCAATCTACCTAACGGTTTTAACATTTCTAAAACCAAGTTTTCTCCTTAATTTGTTGATTTAGATATAAAGCTGACTTGGTCGATTTCTGATGAAATGTTTTTATTTCGTTAACCCCTGGCAATAAAACGACTTTCAACGTTAATAAACATTATTGAAAAAAGAGTTTAAAAGTGCTCATAACAGTTTAATGGTCCACCAGTGGACCTATATAAACATAACATACAGCAGGCTATTAGTACTTAAAGGGAAACTTTTTTTAATTTTTTCCTTTATATACAATATACATTAAACTTAAAATATTTTTTCCAAGGAGATAATTATTTCCCTTTCCATGTTATATTAGTGTAATGCTATATATATGACATTTATCGTGTTTTTAAATGGTTTAAAGGTACAGATGATAAAGAGAAAAAACAGTTGTAAAGATAATTGAAGATTTAACTTGGTCATTGGTTGATGCTTTACCCTTTGCAGTGGCCGTTGCTTTAGACTGGCCAAGAGGAGTGAACTGTGAAAAATAATTGTTAAAATTAAAAATTACAATGGTAAAACCAAGGGGGTTAAAACACGGGCAATCGTCAGATCACCTCGCGTCCATCGTCGGGTTACCGGAGCTATTGCAGTGTGTTGTATTTACTAGACACGTTCCTTCAATTTGGGTAGAACCTATTAATCCGCTGGGTTCATGCAATGTCCGTAAAGTGCCTTGCCCAAGGACACAACCGACTAGCTAGCGCCCAGTTTCGCACCTGCAACCTTTCGATTGAAAGGCGACGCACTTAGCCGTTTAGACCAACGGGACGGACTGCAAATCAAGGTTGAGTCTAGAATAAAAAGCAAAAACCCAGATTATGGGACACCTGACTAGAAAATCGATTGGATATTCGTTTAAAGACACCATGGTCAAATAAGCAGTGCTTACACTCTGGTTGCCTCTCGTCTCGTGCAAATTATTGCCATTTTGTGTTGTGTCTCTTACAGTTTGATCTATTTTAATATACATTAATAAGTAAAAAAACATTGTCAAATAAGATAATAGTTCCTGCAACCCTAATGTCCTTATCATATTCAACATGCACACATAGCTTTGGTAAACCATACAACTAAATTACACAAAGCACAAAATCAGTTGATGTCATATATAAAATTTGCAATTTGGTGATTACTTAACATAACCCACTATAAAGTTGCACAATAATTAGCAGAGCTTGTATAGTGTTTTATGGCATGCTGGTTTAAAGCTATCACCACAAACATCCTTATGGATGGTTGAAGTAATATTAAGTTAAACATTTACCCT
>CH002274.1:436288-455338 GCA_000149265.1 Ciona savignyi
AAACGAGAAACCTAAAAACAAAATTGAGTTAACACTAAACATTTTTTTACATTGAACTTAAAAAAGTCGGATTACTTATTTGAAGTCGATTTGCGAAATTGCTTTTGGTGGGAATAAAACGAAATAAACTGGTTTATATTTATTATATTAATAACCTGGGCTATTTCTTTCTTTCCTGTTATGTATTGGTTAGTTTGAGGATTTTTTTGGAAAAAAAACGATTAAATATGGGCATATATTTGTTCTTAAATTCGCTATTCATTTATGCGTGTGTTAATTGGCAACTGTTTTATAAACGTGGCAATAGCGATTACAATAAAGGATATACTGGGCTTAAGAATATACTGGGATATTTTAATAAAAATTGTGTATTTTTAAATCAAGGTATATATATATATTTATCTTTGCCTTTCTTAGAAATTAGAAGTAATTATTCCTTTCCAGAGCGGACATATCGGCGATAATGCTAAAATGATAAAAATGGACCTATACTTTTTCTCTTTTATCTGATAATTTGCCTTGGGGTGTTTGTAAAATTAAACCCAGTTGCAAAATGTTGTTAAGCCGGTTAGATTTACTAAACATTTTAACCTAATTTAATAAACCGCGCTTCTCAATATCTTGGCAGGGCTCTTACGAAGGTGAATGCAGAAAATATATAAAACGAAGTGAATTCAATAAATTTTCCTTCAGGATTAAAAAATAACTCGTAAAATATGTTGAAATATAGATTAGAGGTGAGAATAGCACAATAAAAAAGAATTGTTTAAGTGGCTAATATTTAAGTATTGTGATTTACAAACTGTGGGTTGCTTATTGCACCGCAATCCGGTTAGTCAGGCAGTGAGCAGTCAACTAAACCCCTTACAACTGAAGCCCTTACAACTGAACCCCTACGGCTGAACCCTTTACAACTGAACCCCTACAATTAAACCCCTTACAACTCAACCCCTTTCAACTGAACCTCTTTCAACTGAACCCTTTTACAACTGAACCCATTTCAATTGAAACCCTTTACAACTAAACCCCCTTTTCAGTTAAAAGGGTTCTGTTAAAAGGGGTTCAGTTGTAAAGGGGTTCAGTTGTAGAGGTTCAGTTGTAAGGGGTTCAGTTGTAAGAGGTTCAGTTGTCATGGAACCAGTCAGGCAACCAAACAACAAACCCCAGCTTAACTCCAACCACCAATGACGATACAAGTTCTTAAAATGCTTAGTTTGTTTACGATGTGCGGGCCACACTGTATATTCACAACAAAGTACTACTCCAAGAACATTAGACCATTAGAAGAGGTTCGATTACAGTGTGTCACATTACCATTCGCAATACAAAAGTATATAGCACTTTGCATTGCCGGTTAATACAAATTCTGTAGTCAATAACAGCATTTCGGATTCGTATCGCGACTATGACGGCAAAACGATAGCGATATGAATTAGCTCGTTGTGTTTTCTAGTTAAACGTATAGGTAAAATGTCTTTTTGAATAGGATAGGATAGGATATTTATGTTTATCCCCGTGAATGGGAAAACCAAGGGGGTTAACACATGGGCAATCGTCAGATCATCTCGCGCCCATCGTCGGGTTACCGGAGCTATTGATTGCAGTGTGTGTTGTATATGATAGACACGTTTTTTCAATTTGGTAGAACCCATTAATCCGCTGGGTTCAGGCAATGTCCGTAAAGTGCCTTGACCAAGGACACAACCGACTTGCTAGCAACCAGTTTCGCACCATCAACCTTTCGATTGAAAGGCGACGCACTTAACAGTTAGTCCAACTGGCCGGAATCATTACGACGTATCTAACTTTGTTAGAACTGCCAGTGTTATTGAAAGGAAGCTGGAAAAGAGTTTTAAGAAAATTATCCGTGTTTTTGTTTTATAGATAATAAATTAAAATATCCTTTCCAAGCTTAAGAAAAGCGCTTTACAAAAATACGAAATAAATTAAATAAAAACTATAAGTTAAAGTATGGCACATGATTAATAAACATTTTTTTTAATCTCTTTATTTTTTTTACCGAGCCAAGTTTTGAACCAATGAAGGGTTCGTCACTTAGACCGTTTTGTGTATAGTAGTCGATATATGTATCGGGCACGTTAACCACTCGGTCAGACGACCGTACACGATTAATAAACATTACTTACTTGTAATTTGTCACAACAACTTTCGGTGCTGAAAGCTTTCATTGTAAGTCTAATCGTTGAATTTTCTGGGGCTGTTAAGTTCCAAGAACATGTTTTTTGTCTCAAATAATTCCCCGGGAAACCCGGTGAAGTAAGATTCTTTTCTGTTCTTGTTACATTATAGTTCATTCCACACGACACAGGGGCTAGGAAAGCAACATTAAATTTACTTACTATTTAAAAATTAGGTAATTTTTTAACAAACATTCAGCCTACCTTGCGTTGTGGTTGGATAAAGTGGAATTTTCTGTGCGTAACTGCCACCTTGGTATTCTGAATTCAAATAACCCCCATTTTTAAACATTTAAAAAAAATTAAAAATACCTTTCACGTTAATGAAGTTAATTAATTCAAATTAAAATCCAGTAGCTGTCTTATGATTATTACTACACCGAAATTAACGATTAAATATTTCATAATTTTAACCTAAAGCTAAAGAAATTTACACAGCAAATAGTAAAATTCATTATTTGGAAACAACGCGTCTTTGTATTGGCAATCTTTTTGGCCAAAGTTTATGGTTATATAAATAAATAGTCCTATTCAAGGTTTAAAATCACAGACAATCGTTAGATTAGCTTATACCCATTTTTCAACCTATGAAGCTATTACCGTGTGTTGTTTATGGTTGAGAAGTTCCAATTGGTTTAGTTAATTTTATTAAAGCGCAATGCACAAAAACAGACGATAAACCCACCGTCTGTTTTTGTCACCATAGCTTCCCCCTGAAATCCTATGATATAATGAAACCAATAGAGATGATGTATAATCAATTAAATTGATTTTTGTACGAGAATTTACGAGTGAGCCACCTTAGTCATAGAATTTAAAAGTATTTTGTTGAGCACAATGGTGGTGGCAATTCACTGGTGTTTGTACGGTTGCAAGCAGAATGTGCTAGGTTTCATATCAAAGTTTTGTAATAGTGAAACAAATAAAGGTTCATGAAATGAAGTTGATAATTATGTTTTAATGAAAAAAACTCCCACTGTTTTGAGGGGAACCAGTTTAAAGTCTATAACTGTTCAACTTCTTTGAGTATAAGTTGCCGATCTCAGGATTTATTTTAAGATGTAAAAAAGTTTTTAAGACTTCATAAAGTAGGATTTTAAATGACATTCCTTTTTGTAAAGTCAGTTTTTATTGGAGAAATAGGGAGATTAATTGGTTGGCCTCTTTATTAAGGTATGCGACTTATTTAAATGGGTAGGTCAGTCTTCAAGGTTATTAAAATAACTTGATTTAAAAAATAATGTTAAATTAGGATAAAATTATGTAGGCATCCATTTATTTCGAACCTATAAATAGTAGCTGGAAACTGGGACTTGTACGATAGCCACGATTTTGAAATATAACTCGGAGGTAGTTGCCATGTGACACATAATAACGTAAATGAATCCTTCCTGCCTGAATAAGGTTCCTGGTAACCGACTGATCAGTGACCTGAAATAATTGTGATGAATTTAAGGATGTCGTTTTATGGAAGAAGTATGTAGCTACCAAGGGTAATATCACATATAAGTAATGGGTTCCTTTAAAATCGGAAAAACGTTTTTGTCAAACACTTTGACAGTATGAAATCAACAGGAAGGAATCGCAACACAGTTTTAAGGTATGGTAAATAACATGACCTAGATTTGCCAAAACCTGTTTTTTTGTCAAACAAATTACACGAGTCCGTTTCTGTCCTAAAAGGATCTTGAAGTCTACAACACCAGACTAGAACTTCAGAATAATTGGTTACAAAAAACACATAATGTTAGCAATACCGAAACGTTCTTGCAGCTTAAACTTGCATTTCACTGTTAGGTAACGTTGCTACCAACATTGGTATTTCTTAAAATATTATACACCGTAGGCTACATTACCATTTAAAATTTGCTATTAAATGAAGATTAAGATTATAAAACATTGTAGAAGTCGAATTAACGGAGGAAAACATTACAACCACTCACTTTAAAATGTCAAAAATCTACCCGAGGCATTCTATTTGAATAAGGGAAGCTTCAACCTTGCTTTATTCATTAGGTATAAACGGGGCCTAAATTCACCTATCCCGGCCCTAGGGGTAAGTTACTTTGATAACGCGTGATCTCGAAAGGCTAGGAGTTGCGAGAATCGCAACAAAAGTTACTTTTGATAACGTGTGATCTCGAAAGGCTCTGAGCTGCGAGAATCGCATTACTCCACTGGAGGGCATGAGTTTAGGTTTTCGGGTTACCTTAAACAATAGAACCCTTCCATACGTGGCTTGCACGCTGTGGAGGGATGCCTGCGAAAGGTATATCTGCCAGCAACCACATTCTAGGGAAACCTCCCCCAGTGGATTAATTTCCACATTGCACGAGGGGATCGGCCTAAGACCACCAACTCACACTACGTGCACAATTTTGCTTTTTTTGGCTCACCACCAAAAAAAAAAGATATTGCGCAATACGTCTAATAAGGTTATTTATAACCATTTGTAAACGATGGAGTAATTTTAATGCAACAATAACATAGGTCACACGTATTTAACTTACTGTCAATAAGTCGCAACAATATTCTGTTCTAAAGTGTACAAACTGCAGTAGTATTGAGTATCCACTTCGAACATGTATCTCCCAGTTACAATTACGATTGTCGGAATACCGGTAGTTATACCCAGGTGGGTTAAGATACTGGACTGAGGAATTGGCTGTGTAGTTTCCCGCACAAGGCACTGAATAGAAAACAATGGATGTGTGTAAAACTAATGTTAATACAATGGGTGCTCCAACCACCAGCGCCATGATTTAAGAGAGATATTATTCCAGCCACGCTCTGTCTGCCGAAATAGTAGAAAGTTGACGGGGAAAATTTACCCTGTGCAGTAATCTGTGAACATGGTTGTTCATTGACTCGATCCAGCGGGTTTATATCATAAACCTCAAATGTATGTCGTGAACCTGCACACTGCAATGGCTAATATGCAAATGCAATCAGTTGTACTAACATAGAAATAGAATTGCAAACTGAAATTCAGTTGAAGATACATTTTTGTTGATATAAGTATTTATGGTTGGTAAGATAAATATACATACGCAGTCTAGCGGTTGTGGTTCGGATTGTTGTTGCCACTCTACGCCCGGATTCTAGTAAAAAAAATTACCAAATTATAGTTTGTATTATCGAATATTAACCCACAACCAAGTTCTTTGTATGAAGCCGATCACTTGCCATTCACGCGCATGTTTCTATTATGAGTTATATTATTGTTTAGTAGGTTGGGCCAAGTTGTTATTTAAATTTGAAATTATGCAAAAAGAAGTGTGATTTTTTTATTGAATACGTTAGTTTGTTTATGAATGATACCAGAAAAGCCTAAGACCCCATCAGAAATATAATTGTGTCATAAACTTTATAGACTAAACGTGTAACTCCTGTATATTAAAGAAAAAATCACCACAACAATTTTTTTTATTTCTTTCCATAGTTATCTGCAATAGAATTAATTAAGGATACAAAATCGCATCAAAATTGTAAATCAGGGGCCAGAAATTACCCTTACTGTGTCGCAAACTATAACTATATAAAGAACGTAACAATATGAAACCAACCAATAAAGAAGCCTTTAAAGCCTGGGCCACTAACGCTTCCGTCGCTCTGAAAATGTATCTCCAATCTATCATCTACTGAGAGCAACACAGTGTATGGTTCATAACCAGAAAAACGACGGGTTGAAGGATAGCAATGGTAAACCTGAAAAGATGTATTAATTAATTGAATAAAATTACCACGATTTGCAACTATGAGGTTAATGAAATTTATACTATGTTATTGTGGTTATAAAAGAAAACCTTTAAAAATGCATTCGCGTAATATATTGGCCTATGAAACGCCTACAGCTTTGCTTGACAAAATAGCTTTAAAAGTATATCTCTAGGTTATGTGAATACTACAATGTAATTCAGCACATCTCACGGTTAAATAATCACAACAGCCTTCCGTAGAAAAAGAACCAAATGAGAATTGAACATGCATCCCACGGTTAGCAGTAATAGTCCATCTGCAATCTAGGCTGTTTGAGTAAAGTCCCGGGTATCCAGGGGAATTGAGAGGTTGTGACATCTTGGTGGCTTTCGCACTGAATCCACATGGTGATACAGCTGTGAAAAGTAATTGATTTATTACATATGTTGTATTAGTTATTTATTTATACAGATCGTTTATCATTTTATTATTAGACGGCCGATTTACCTGCTTATTTTTTATATTTAGCTTATTAGTAGGATTTTCAGGTTTTATTTCCATGAATGGGATTGCGCCATAATGTTATCACTCAAGTAATCATCATTTTACCTCGTGTCCATCGAGTTATCGGATCTATCAGTGTTTTTCAAATATTTACGCGTTTTTACAGTTTTAATACAACGTGTTACTCCAGTCAGGCGATCGGGTTAGTGTCTTGCCATAGGATACACGGCGGTACCAATTACGCTATACATTTTTGTCGGAATTGAAGTTTTATTATAGCTTATTACTTGGTTCATTGAGCATAAAAAAGATCTAGATAATAATATATAAACCAACCCTTATATTTTGAATATTAAATAGTTAACTGGTAAACAACGTCATTCCCGTCTGCAATATATACTTTAGCAACAAACATTATCTTGATCTAAGTGGATTCAAAACGAACTTACTCGAAGCTTATTTAAACCTAAAACCTACGCATGTTAAACTTTACGTTTTATTTTAATACAATGCCAGTACATCGAAAGCATACACTTAATCTTTAGCATAAAGCAAGATAGTAAAACTCTTTATCTTTAATCTTAAGTGTTTATATTACTTTTTTTGTGCGTCAATTCTGAAAGAAACACATTTTGATGTTATTGCGCTTTCTTTCTTTTTCGTGTTTTATTTTTGTGCGTCACGCACATTTTATTTTTGTTTTTTTGTATTCTTATTATAGTTTTTAGAAAAAATGGATATCAGGTTTGGATTGGAAACTTCTTCATTTTTATTTTAAATTTGAAGGTTGGTCGGGGATTTAAAGATCAAATGACTAAGTAACAAATAAATGTCTCACTTTGGGTTGTTGCTGGAGGAACTGCAGTTGATCGGTTATCACCTCCGTGGTATTCTGGATAAAAATAATCGACATTTTCTTAGTATGGTTACATTATGTTGCTTACCTTGATAAGACAGTTGAAATCCTGGTACAGAACCAAAGCCAGCAAACTGAAAATTAATTTGAATGTTGTTGCTGTGTGACACGTAATCATTTAAATGAATCCTTCCAGCCTGAATAAGGTTCCTTGTAACCGACTGATCAGTGACCTGAAATAATTATGATTTTTTATCTGTAAAAAATCAACTTAATGGCACGTTCTGTACACTGTAAGCTTAATTCAACTACATGAATATTATAATACACAAGTTATTTATAAGTAAACTGACGATAAACACAAATTGCTATACTTAAAACAGTTTTGTAGTAGTTAAATAAAGCTGAAAATGAGTACATAATAAACGTATTATATGATTAACTATGCTTTTGGAAAAGAAGTAATTTATAAACCCATAACATATATCACATAAATTTTAACTTACTGTCAATCGGTTGCAACAGTTATCTGTATAAAAGTATACAAACTGCAGTCGTATTAAAAACCCACTTCGGGCATGTATCTCAAATGTACATTTGAGAATGTCGAAATCACGGTAACGACTCCCAGCATAATCGATAGTTTGTGTTGTGGCTTGGGCTGTGTAGTTTTCCACACAAAGTCCTGAGTATTAAGGTAAATGGTGCATTAGTCGACTGGGTCATTAGTCGATGTCAAGAGTGACCCAATTGTTGACAACCTAGTGATTTTTTTTAATTTATACAGCAAATTTGATTTTCCAATTTAACGCAATAGCCACTGAATTTAATGTTTAAATTCAAAGTTGTAAATTAAGAACGTTTTATAAATGTTTTTGAAGTGGAGATTGTTTATATATTTTAATATTTAAATATTACAACAACACATACGTCGTGGAGGTGAGAGTGTTGGAGTCCGGTATGTAGTTGACACTCCAAACTCAGTTTCTACAAATAAATTAATGCAGTGCGATTGTTATCAAATTGAGACGTGGTCAGAAGTTAGTGAAATTTGTACCCAGTCATTTGCTCTTAATGGGTAATACTTATTTTACCGTCCAAATCGACTTAAACGTATACGGCAGTTTTTAGTTGAATAAAACCAAATATATCTTGGTGGAGGCTGGAATTTAAATACTTATTACAAAAACCAAAAAAATATTCAATAATATTTGGATGGTATTAGAATAAATAAGAAAGTCATAATGGTACCGTAGCAAAAGTCATTAGTTAACAATCTAGAACTAACCAATGAAGGAGCCTTTAAAACCCGACCGCGTATTGCTTCTGTCGCTTTGAAAATATAGCTCCAATGTATTACCGACTGAGATAACTGTCATATCGGGTTCAAACCCAGAAAAACGTCGGGGAGAAGGGTACGAATTGTAAACCTATAAGGAAGTATAAATTGATTGCCACCATTTTAGTTGACCAGGTATAGAAACGCATACTATGACATTGTTGTTACAATCAACAGTTATCTTTTACACCTTGCGATAACAACTATTTTTTAAGACATTGTATTTTAGGGATGTATTGCATGTATTGCAAAAAATACAATGTAAATTGGTTTTCTTACATATAAATAATCACAACAGCTCTCAGTAGAAAAGGAAGCAAATGAGAATTGCACATGCATTCCAGGTCTGGCGGTAATATTCCATCTGCAGTTAAGTCTGTTTTGATATGTTCCTGGGTATCCAGGAGAATTGAGGGGTTGTAATACCTTGGTGGCATTTGCACTGAATCCACATGGGGATACAGCTGTAAAGAAGTAAATTTGGCGATAATAGTTTTGATTTATATCGAAAAATGGCCACGAGTTAATATAGAAATTACATAATGCAGTCATTAAATGCTAACAAATAAGTGGTAATATTGTCAAACCAGATTCCCACCGGTCACAGTAACAACCCATGTTATGTCTGCTAAAGTAAGATTAATAATATATGGTTATTTTCTTTCGGCCACTTAGTTTATTAGGTCAAAGCGTCGTCGACTGCCAGCAGCTAAAAAATGCAGGTTTGTATTCAGCCGAACACAAGATTGTGTTGCGGGTATTTTAAAAATAAATTGGTCATGCTTAAAGCTGCTCACGCCTTGTTGGAAGTATATGGGAATGATCGGTCGTGTTGGTAGCTGTAACAAAAATAAATAGTTATATTAATAGAGGTTGTCATTAACCTATCACTAACATAATGCTTTCTTTAAACCACGTTTATTAAAAAAAATAAAGTTCGTATGGAATATATGCTTCTCCAAGCAATGTGTGCTTTCCATGGTCCGATTGGTTGTTTCAACTGATAGGTTGCAGATTCGAGACTAGTCAATATCTAGTCGGTTGTGACAAGGCACTTACTGGACAATGCATGAACCCAGCGGTTTATTGGGTTCTACTATACTGCAGGAACGCATAAACCATGCACAACACACTGCAATAGCTCCGGTAAATCGACGGTGGCCGATGTGACCTGACAATTGCCCGTGTGTCAACCCTACTGGTTTTCCCATTCACGGGAATAAACATGAATATCCTATTCTATTCATCTACCAACTAAAGTTATTAATCAATTTATGTTGTAACAAAATATCATTGGAAAATATTTAATTGCATAAAAACCTCTTTGCTTTTGTTTTAACCATAACTGTGCGTTTATAACAATATCTAATAGGAAAAGTTACATGGGAAGTGCCGACGTATTAAAACAGCATCGGTTCTTTTATTTTGAGCGTTAAAAGAATGGTTACTCGTGTTTATCTTCAATACGCTTAATAGCCGTTTATTTCATTATACTATTCACGTGTTATTATCAGACACAGATAATTGCACTGTTGGATGCTGGATCAGTTAGTAGGATTAACGCGATAATACATGAATTAACTCGATAAACGAAGTAGGGAAATAAAACCGTCTGGTTAATGGTATTTTTGCATTATTAAGACATGATTAAGTTTCTTTATTTTAATAGAACGCATTAATTCATTGGGTTTAGAAGTCATAAGGTTTACACGAAATCTTCACTAAATTGACTTTATAACTAAATGATCGGTCTTTTTGTTCTTTTGGTCACTTTGGTGCCGATCCAAATACAAGTATCACTGTTGTTTTTGTTTTTAGAGAATTCTTTTCGGGATTACTAAGACTTTTGGACTAGATAGAAATTGAAAAAAAGTGGGTACTAGATAAAAGTGGTTGTCTAAACGCCAAACTGTCTTTTAAATAAATAGAAGAACAACATTTCACTTGGAAACGTTATACAATTTACCAATATAACTTCCATTGAATCCACGTCTTGAGATGGATCTATCAGTGTAGAAGTACAAGCCGATAGAATCGCTAACAATGGTTACGTTGTGATGATTGGAGCTCAAATGTGTAACACGGCTTCCCCAAGTTACCTAATAACGAAGGTATAAGAATAAAAATAGAATAATACAAATCAAACTAAAGGTTAGGGCTTCTTTGTAATTTACATGCAGTATAATAGGTGTATACTACAAACTAGTGAACACAGACAAATACGATAACCAAACTAGAGAGTGTCAACCACGTGTTTAACCATGCCACTATTTTAAAACACATTTTGTATGCTATATATTCATTAGTGTAGGGTCCCTAACCTCATTTGGTGTTATACACCGAGTATGTAGTTTGTTTCTGCAAGTATAAACAAATGGGTCCCTAATGTAACAATCCGATCTTGTTATCCATGTTTATTGCACAATAATATGTTGTTGTCAGATATGTGCACGTCAGGTCCGTGTTTTTTAACATTTAAAAAAGTTTTAACCGGACTGCCATAGTTTTGTTTCTACAAGCGTAACCGCATGGGCCCCAGTTATCAAACCAAACTTCTTTTCCATGTGTAGTTAAAACAGAACAATCGTGCAAGATTAACGAACATTTCACCACAATGATTTTTGTTAAGCGTTATAGTGAAATGAAGCTACATTCCTCTCAGGGGAATCTCCTAGAATTTATTACCCGATTCCTTTATTCCTTTTAGTAGATGTCGGGGCGACATGCCAAGCCTGTCAACCGTTTGACGGAAAAAAACGGACAAAAACAACGTATCCCATATTTTTTTTTAATATGAACCATAATTTCAATGGTAAACCGGGTATAAATGCATATTTTGCAAATGTGTTTTCTAAAAACTACATTATTTGAATTGCAATTGTCAGAATAGAAATATGTTAATAAAATGAAAATGTTTTTACGTCTAAAGTTAGAGAACAAGCGGTTAAAGCAAGATAATCCTATAGGCCAGTTTCGAATGTTCAACCATTCGGCTGACATGCGACGCACTGAATAACTAATCTATTCGGCCGAACTTATGCATAAGTCGTTAAACAAGACAGCATTACTTTGTGGCAAATTCCAACACGCGTGTAGTGATATTTAAGATCTTTATGTTATGCCGGCTATATAAGCCAGAGGCATCTCTCTCGTCAGTCTCCACCGGAAGTATTCGACTTCAGTTTTCCAGAGGCATAGTCTGCATGGATCCGAAGATTCGAGAGGTACTGGGAAGCATCGGGACTGTTGGACGAATCACAGTCCAAGCAAGTAAATACCTGAATGTACTTATTAGGCAATAAGGGGGAAGACATCCTATGCTCGTTTAATTTAACGGAAGCGGAAAGACGAAGATATGAATCCGTAAAAACTAAGTTTACGGCGCACTTCAACGTGCATCAAAATGTAATTTTTGAAAGGGCAAGGTTTAATCGACGCTCGCAACAAGCTGGGGATCCTATAGATGATTTTATCACATCACTCTATAAAATGTCGGAAAACTGCAACTATGGAACTCCCAGAGACGAAATGTTAAGAGATAGAATAGTCGTGGGGATTAGAGACGATTCACTATCTGAACGGTTACAGATGATCGGCGATTTAACCCTCGAAAGAGCGGTAAACCTGGTTAGAAATACCAAAGTTGTGAAGCAACAACAAATTACTTTAAAAGAGGAACGAAATCAATCGTTGGACGCGGTGCACGCCAGTAAAGAAGCATCTACAAGGACAAGCGTGGCGCGGGGAAGCAATCAATGCCGACGTAAACCAAATAACTGCCAATGGTGTGGCGGCTCATCATCGCACGAAAGAGCAAGTTGTCCTGCCAGAAGCGCAGTATGTTTTTCTTGTGATAAACGTGGTCACTTTAAGACTGTTTGTAAATCGAAGCATCGATTGCAACCGTTGATCACTCCGGAAGAATCAGATGCCTACCTAGGAAGAATTTCAACCCATTCCGATGATAAGGTCACGAAAATCAAGAAAGGTCAAATCATGACCGAATGCGTGACCGTACCGAGCTCGGAACATGTCGCAAAAATTCTTGGAAGACGAGGATGCAAGATTAAAGCGCTCCGGGCGAAGACAAACACTTACATTAAAACCCCGGTGCGTGGGGAGGAGCCAGTGTTTGTGGTTACCGGCCGAAAGGAGGACGTCGCATTGGCTCGCAGAGAGGTTCAATCCGCTGCTAAACATTTCACACAAATTCGCGCAACTCGTAATAAGCACGCGAAAAGAAACGGTCAAACTAGCGTATCTTCCGACGATAATCGTTCACCCGGAACCATCACCGTGAAAGTTCGAGTCCCTTACCGAATCGTAGGGTTGGTGGTGGGGTCCAAAGGAGCGACCATTAAACGAATCCAGAAGCAGACCCACACGTACATAGTGACACCAAGTCGCGAAAAAAAAGCCAGTGTTTAAAGTAACGGGTCTTCACGAGAACGTGGAGAAAGCAAAAGCGGAAATAAACGCCTGCATCGCCACGAGGACCGGCACTCAAAAACAGAACACCGACAATGAATTCAAGAATAACGGTTTCCGGATGGAGACGTGTTATGCTTTTATATTACTATTTGTTATTGATATAGTACCTAAATTTCTGGTCGCATTATTTTCATTATCCTTTAAAGGGGGATGTAGTGATATTTAAGATCTCTGTGTTATGCCGGCTATATAAGCCAGAGGCATCTCTCTCGTCAGTCTCTTTCCACCTCGACACACTTATAATAAAGGACGTATTATACCTAACGTGTGTTGAACACTACAACGCGTAAGAAATAAGAAAACCAGGCTTCTTTGTGAAAGATAAAGCACATTTTTGCATTTAAATTAAGAAAACATAAATATATCTATATTTCGCAAACGAGGTATAAATAATGCTTAAACTGATCAGTAAAGGGGCCCTTATATTACGAACATTATTATTTAATTTTATTATTGTTATATAGTTTTTTTAAACAAGCGTTATTTCATTTGTTTTACTAATTGAATTTTACAGAATTTACCTGCAGATAATCACAACATTGTTCGGTGTATAAATTCCATATCGTCAACTGAACGATCAATCCTGTCGGCGCATCAATATTCCATCTGCATCTCAAGTTATTTGGGTAATATAAGGGGTAACTGGGTGAGGTGAGGAGTTGTGACTCATTCGTGGCTTGCAACAAACCGCCACATCCTGGAAATGAACGTTAGAAATGATATAAAAATGTTTCCAAACGTCACATGATAAAAAATTAAATATAATGAGAAAAAAATGGGAAAATAAAAAACCTTGTCTAAGATTTGTCATTGTGTTAAATATTGTTTTGCTCCAGTATACGAGTCATCTATAACAACATAGGACATATGATTCCAACTTTGCAGCCGTAAATAAAAGTATACGGTACATAAAATGTTGGCTAAAATAATTTGAATTATATGTAGAAATATATGAAAAATATAAAAAAGATATGGAAACTTCTACTTAGTTTTAAGTAATATTCCATTAGGCTCTTTACACGTCATTTAAATTAACTATAAAAATGGTAAATTGTAAAAATCCACAATTCGTACCTGATTGTGAATTTACTACTGCTATCAAGGTAAAGACGTGAACCAAAATCAATTCCATACAAGACAAATTAATATGGAGGGTTTTCATTTTGGAGTTTATAGCAAAATTAATCTTAAAAGACGCTTAAAATTAAGGTTTAAATCTTTTAATTATTTTGCTTTTAACGTTGCCAAACTATAGAAACCTTAAATTTTCGTGAAGAACTCTAACTGCACGATCACAGAGTAATCCTTACCTTCTAGCGCTGTGTACAATCGTGAATTTCTTATCCCGGAAACTGTGACATCATAGATTTAATCGATACAGCTATCAAAACGTTACGAGTTCTTCACGTTTATCATTGTAATGCAAGGATGGATGTTTACGTATGTATCATTTCTACGTTGGAAAAACATGGCGTTTCGGAGCTGTACCGAAGTGCAAGCATAAACTGTAATATTCTTATGTGCACAATCGTGTCCCTTCTTGTATCCGTGGTTGCGGTAATTTCAACAAATAATAAAATATAGACAAACATAATCAATTTAAACACACCAGAAATTTTCAGTCTCATTTTTCAGTCGAAAAGAAAATTGGAAGTGTTGACTCCTTTAGCGCATATTATTTAACCGCTGTATTGTTAAATGGTTAATCGAAATAAAAATATTCATTAATGCACAAACAGAGCCGTTAAGTTTAAATACAAAAAAATGCGTTTTATCGTTTTTGAATATTTTATCTTAAGCTTTAATTTCAGTGATAATTAGCAGTCTAGACGCGCTTAACTTGTAAACTTTAAACCAGAGATCACTTTATCGATGATGGATCTATTCTTTATTTAGCTGTACGTTGTAAGTTCTGCGTTTTTTTATAACAATTTTGAACATAAATACACCGTAATTATTATTAATAAATAACCAACTTACCAACTGCTTTTGCGAAAAAAAACGAGATTCACGCAATTATAATAAATATCCAATCTTACGTAAAAATTGTGTTAAATTATCTGGCGATTTCAGTTGGTTTTAAGTAAATATTTCCTTTTGATCGCATTAAAATTCTCGTTGGCAACAGTACAAGAATTTGCACAATCGCTAGATAATCTTTAAATAAACCAAATCAATCGTCTTTTTGGCAGGAACGGTCTTTCATTCCCCTAACGAATGCGTAGACATGATTACATATATATACATGGCACAAACCAAAGAGGAACTAAGTTATATATATTTAACACAATTTATTTTTACAATTTTGAAAGAATCTTGCACAGCAAGAATAGATACATTATAGAAACAAAGCACAGTGACGGTACAACATAATTAAGTCTCGCCAGCGAAACGCAAAAGAGGAATTGGAAAGTACAAAATTAAAAATCAATAATAAGTTTATGAGGAAAATTTCCCCTTTCTTCTTTCGGTGTTGTTTGCGCTGGTTATCTCAACGAACTTTAAGTCTTTTGCTTCGTTAACCATAGACCACCGTTTTTTCTTTTCTTTTAAATCAGCTTTGTTTTGTTGCCAACTTTGGGACTGTTCGGTGTCTTGGTGGCGACGGTGGGTTTAAATACGCTCAATAGAAATCTACGGAACGAAAATCTACGGAATGAGGAGGTAAACTCGTACTTGCCAGTGTGTCTGCATTGTATACTGCGGGCATCATTAACAAGGCCGCTTGATCGATTAGACCCGCATTAAAATTAATTAGTTCTCCGAGAACCTTGCCTATTCGATACGTCATTTTGTTTCAATTGCAACGATTGATATTCAAAGACACGGCTTCAATTACAAATTGCATAATATCTCACCTGACGAGAGGCGTTCACGACGATGTAAGTTTAGTAGATGATTGGAGCTATTTTCAGTTGCTTGTTCGATTTCTTTTTTCAAATAACGTTTCGAAACGACAAATAGTGTTACGAAATTGAAATATCATAACCAAGTTTTCAAATTTCGTAACGATATTGTTAACGATATTTTAAAATCAGGTTATGGTTCGAAACGTTATTTTTTAGAAACTTTTGGACACATGATGCAAAAACTTATTTTGACCCCTCGGTAACGCCAGAGAGTCCAAAAAAAGGAAAATTGCAACGAAAAACTAACGCCAAAATATCGTTAGTTGTAAAAAAAAATACAAGTAACAATATTTTGGTAACGAATTTTTTTTTTTTTTTTTTTTTATTGGGCGCCTTATACACATGTACTGCGAATAAATACAAAGATAACACATATAACGGTTATTTTCTTTTTCAATGCAAATAGCCTACAGTCTGATTTGATAACGAAATTTGGTTTTAAGTAACAATATTTTGTAACGGTGTTTCCTTCTTAAATGTAGTAGCTTTCAATCCGATTTGGTAACGAAATTTCGTTTCAAGTAGCGATATTTTGTTACGGTATTTCTTTCTTAAAATAATAGCTTAAAATCTGATTTGGTAACGAAATTTCGTTTCAAATAACGATATTGTAGCATCTGTAAATCATAAACTGGTTCCGAATTAATGTTTTTTAAAATGTCTATGTTTACTATTGTGAGCTCTTTTATCGTAACAATTAATATGTTTTATAATTCCGCAACCTGGTGTTTTTTCACCCCATTCGTCAAAACTTAGTCGCTTCGTAGCGTCTACGGTACCGCAGACTTAGCGCTTTAAAGCGGCCTACGGTATAACACGGTAACGTGTGTTACAGACTTAGCGCTTTGAAGCGTTAGCTCGTAACGTAGCTCAGAAGTAGTCGCAATGCAGCCTTTAATTAATCCGAATGGTTTATTATGCAATTTTTAGTATTAGCGTTTATATTTAAATCATTGTGTTAATTATAATTAGCCTTTGCCTAACAATTCTTTTAAATTCATCTGGTGTATCGGTTATAACGTAGCCTACAGACCTAGACTATATATTAGTCCTTTATGCACGAACTTAACCTAATTTCTTGCTTTCGTTCAACTGTAGGCTATTAATTGTAATATAAGCCAATTACAGATATTTAGGAACAACAGAATAGGGAACCAGAAACCAACTTCATGCAGTTAAAAACTGTAGGCTATAAAATGCAGATAGTGTTCTGACATGCGCAAGATCACCTCGGAAAGTGTCGTAACATCAGCCACTCTGCAGGGCAGATTTGGATCCCCCAAAATACCGGGTACTGGTAGTGCAACATATGTTAATCCTAGCTGAGGATACTAGTCTAGAACTATGTCCAGCGATGATAACAGCATCCTCTCCAGGCCGGATTTAGTCAGTTGTGTCCTAAAACATGAATATCCCATATTTGCCCCATGCCAGCCTCCTTCCTTTACCACTTCCAGTTCCATTTCAACACCACATCCAGCGCCCCATTTAGCACCACATCCAGGCACATTCCAGCGCCGTGTCCTGCACCACATACAACGTCGTATTCCAGCAGTCCAGCGACACTTCAAGCTCCATTCCAATACCATGTCCAATGTCATTTCAGTGCCACTAGCCCCCACTACCAGCCTTACTTTTGCACCACGTCCAGCCCAATTT
Source organism: Ciona savignyi (assembly GCA_000149265.1). NCBI lineage: Eukaryota > Metazoa > Chordata > Ascidiacea > Phlebobranchia > Cionidae > Ciona > Ciona savignyi. The sequence goes on from CH002274.1 coordinate 453,944, forward strand.
TAGCACCACTTCCAGGCCACATCTAGCCCCATGTTAATGCCTTTTACCCCTTCCAGCACCATTCCAGCCACATGTTTATCACCATGGCACCCCCCCTTCAAGTGCCATGTCTAATCTAATTAAAAAAAACACATCATGCACCTTTCAGCTCTCATTCCAGTGCCCCGTTCAGCCTTATTTCAGCGCCACAACCAGCCCTGTTTCAGTGTTTCGACCAATGCCAGCTCTATTTGGCGCCACTTTAGCCCCAATTTTAGCACCACTTTTAGGCCACATCCAGCCCCATTTCAGCACCACTTCCAGCCAAATTCCAACTCCTTCCAGCACGATGTCCAGCCCCATTCCAGTTCTATGTCTATCCCCATGCCACTCCCTTTCAATTGTCATGTCTAATCCAATTAAAGCACCACATCCTGCGCCATGCTCAGCGCCAATTTTAGCGCTTTGTCCAGCATCATTCCAACGCCACATCCAGCCTCGGTTCAGCACCCTGTCCAGCCTTATTCCAGCGCCACGTCCAGCCCCACATCCAACCCCGTTCCAGTGCCATGACCAACTCCATTTTAGTGCCAGTTCCAGCCGCATTTCGGCACTACTTTAGCGCCACTTTTAACCCTATTTTAGTGCCACTTCCAACCTTATTCCACTGTCACTTCATCCTTATTTCAGTGACATGTCTAGCCCCATTCCAGCACCTCTTCCAGTTTAATTTCAGCCCCATTCTAGGGCCAGTTCCAGCCTCATTTTAGCTCAACTTTTACCACTATTCCAGTGCCATATCTAGCCCCATTTCAGCGCCACCCCTTTCAAGTGCCACGTCCAATCAAAATTTTCAGCACCCCATCCCAGCGCCACGTCTAGCCCTATTTCAGTGCCATGTCTAGCCCCATTTCAGCGCCACTTCCAGCCCCATATCACCCCTTTCAAATGCCACGTTTAATCCATATTTACAGCACCACATCCTGCTCAACGTTCAGCACCCCATCCCAGCGCCACGTCCATCCCTATTCCAGCGCCATGTCTAGCCCCCTTATAGCGCCACTTTCAGCCCCAAGCCACCCCTTTCAAGTGCCACGTTTAATCCATATTTACAGCTACACATCCTGCTCAACGTTCAGCAACCCATCCCAGCGCCATGTCCAGCGCCATGTCTAGCCCCCTTATAGCGCCACTTTCAGCCCCAAGCCACCCCTTTCAAGTGCCACGTTTAATCCATATTTACAGCTACACATCCTGCTTAACGTTCAGCACCCCATCCCAGCGCCACGTCCATCCCTATTCCAGCGCCATGTCTAGCCCCTTTATAGCGCCACTTTCAGCCCCAAGCCACCCCTTTCAAGTGCCACGTTTAATCCATATTTACAGCTACACATCCTGCTCAACGTTCAGCACCCC
>CH002272.1:0-19669 GCA_000149265.1 Ciona savignyi
GTGATACGGCTTCAGCACGAGCAAAACAGTTTTTAAGTTTGCAAACCTACACTGGCTTAGTTTCAACCACATATAGCATGGTTAAACTTATTAAATATGTCTTAACACACAGCACGGCTGGAACCTATGTTTTGACAAAACGAATCAACCAAGACCCATTGGAGGCGTACTTCGGACATATGCGCCAAATCGGAAGACGAAATGAGATGCCAGATTTTGAAAACATTATAACATGCAAAAAACAACTAAAGTCATTGAAAGGTGCCAATGTAAAGCATGGGGTTGATTGGAAAACCGGTTCGACTTCAAATGAGCCTCTGCCGAAGCGAAAGAAGTCCAATCTAGTTCGGTCATTCCCAAAATTGTAAATGGAGTTTTTTTTACCTTGCACGAGATTAACTGTGTACTCTGCAAGGGTTTCTTTTTCTACAAAAAGAAAACCATTGCATAGCTGATGCCTTGACGTGGCGCAATGGCTTTAAACCAAATTCAGCTCACAGTAACTATTTAGGTCATCTGTCTTGTTTAATTTCCATCATTAATTCGGTTTTAAGCTACCTACTCTACAGTATGGAATTCAAGCGTATAAAATAAATGCTGATACACCACACAGTAACAGTAAAATGGTTTGTATTTACAACAATGAAAAAGATCACTTTAATGATTTTCGGAAGCTCACATTTTGATCAGATTTAAGTTTCAAAGCCGAAGTTACAGTTTTGGCTTTTTGATGACATCTAATTTTTAGATAAAATCTGCAAATTTTAACCAGAAGTTGATTGACATAATCATCGCTAAACATATTAGGAAACAAATGCTTTTAACATACTGAATGTCAATAGAATTGAAAATTGGACTAAGAATGTTATGATGATCAGAATGCTGTCGAAAAACATTTTCTAGGTAAACCAAGAGGGTTGATATTTCCGGAACAGGCACCGTCAGTTGACCATACATTGGATTATTTTTAATTCCAATCAGGGAATCTGTAGGAACCTCTGCCACACTGGTATCAGTCCATTTAATCAAATGTTCCCATTCGCAATCACTTTTGCAGTGCTTTTTTAACTTTTGAAGAATGTACCCCCCCATGTATTGAATGATGATAGATTTATCATCTTCGGTTAAAAAGCTTTCAGAATTTTCCCATATATTTATATTCTGCATGAGTTAAGTATCGGTCAAACATTTTGCGACATAATTCCAAAGAAGTAATGCGATCTAAACTAAACAATCCTGGTATTACACTTACGCCATCACAAGAAAAATTATGAAATAAAACAGATCCTGAAGGTTTAGAGTTGAAGACTTTGATAAAATACTCCATCGCATTGGGAGTGAGATCTTTATCTGATCCTCCAACTTCACTCCACCAAGCTTTCATATCAACCTTTGACAATTTTAATTGCTTCCCTGTAAACATATATATTGTCTAGTTAGCTCAAGAGTATCATCGGTCTGGCCATAAGGTTGTTGAATCAAGACAGATATTTCACGTTTTTTTCTAGATTTATTTGGTCAGCACTCAGCAGGATATTAAGTTACCGGTAATACAATATTAACAACAGTATAAACAAATGGTATTAAAATAACCAGCCAGTAGCCACTAGTTTAGTAGGTTATGTTCTTAATCTTGGGCAAGGCACTTAATTTATGTTCGTCGAGTTACCTACTGATATTAATGTATCTGTATGCTCAACAGTTTAAAATATACTTTTTGTTGGCGCCTGAGGTACGACTGGACTTAATGCGATAGCCTAACCTAAATAAACAAAATTCTTACTGTATATTGTAATCTAGCGTGCTTTCTTGCAGTATAATCTCCACACTGACCAAACCTTCAAGCGATAAACCGTATTTAAACATTTTAAAATTAAAGCGTGACGCGGTACGAAACAAACTTCCATATCAACAAGCATATGTGGTCACGTGACTCGTCGCAGTTTCTACTCATGGTGTATAATCTCTTTGGTCTCACTAAAAGACCCTGTCGTACAACTTTTCTTAAACTATGGTGCAAAAAAATTTATTATTTAGTCCTTCAACTTTTTATTTAACACTTTTTGAGATGGTACAGTAGACTTGCTAAATTTTTCGGTTGCTCTTGTGTCACATAAGCGTGCGGCGGGGATGATAGTAAACTCAATACAATTAAAAGGTTATTCATACAGTACAGCCATTTCTACATTCATTTTCTGGTATTGGGATGTATGAAGAATGCGTGTCCTAGTCAACTTTGGAGCAAGTTTTAATGCTTTTCCCTCTTGGAATTTTACCAAGTCTTCCACCCAACATTTAGACACCTCAGATATCAGGTTTTTAAAAAGAAATGTGGTTGATACATCAGCGATGAAGTAAGGAAAAATAAGGATGCTGAACTTCGGCATTAACTTGCGACCTACAAACGTATTTTATTTCATATCACAAATTATACTTCTATATATGCATGATGTATATAACTAAATACCACATCACCTGTTAGAAACAATGCCTGCAGCGTTTGACACAGTCTGCAAATTTACAGTACCGGTACACGAACCTGCTTAATTAATTTCTGATTTTCCAATAGCAGTTGATATCATAACTCTTTCGTACACGTAGGTATTTCGCATTCGTCACATATTTTTTCCAATAAGTCGCGGTCGGCCAACATGTCCGCTGCAGCCAGCTCACCATGTAAGAGCTCAGATCCCTGAGGACATTCCTCCACCATGATGTAAGTCTTCGTCTTCTATGCTTGCATGTGGGATTTCAATTTCAATTGGTCCTCCTTCACCATCCTCATCACCGCTGCAGAGTCCATCGCCATGATTTGCGAAAGCCGGGACTTCGAGTGAGGTGCTAGCACTGGAGTTGGTCTTATTTTTTTTGGGTGGACTCTACTAGTAATGTGCACTCTACTATAATCAAACTACATCCGGTTATAAAGACAAAACCACAAATTATTTGCAATTTCCGCACCAAATCGAATTTTGTGGCTGCAAAGCCTATTAATTGTGTTATTAATTTGTGTATATTGATGTTTAACCATTTCGTTTTGTTGTTTTTCAGATATGAATAGTCCACCCGTGAACTTAGATTTTTATTACAATATAGCCACTAATTTCCATCATTCGGAAAATCCTTACGAGACCGCCATTGACAAGTCCTATAAAATCGCCATCCTTGCACATTCTATTAAACATGAATGCCTTTGTGAATGGAGATTACCCGCAAAGTCTTTCCAAGCCCGAAGATGGGCGGCATTCACAACAGAACGGACCCCGATAATCTCCAACAATCACTCGGTCTGGCTGGGTGCAGACAGGCGACAAGAAGGTCGGCCACCAACATGGCTTGTTCTCCACTACCTCAGCCAGCCCGCAAGTGAGATCCAACAAGATGAGAAAAGCAGCAGTACTCTAAGGCTCCTAAACGGACACGGGATATTCCCTACATATTTGGCTCCAGTGTCTGACTTACGAAATTATATAAACTACATGTACAAAGAAAGCACAATCCCACAAGACATCGAGTTATAACAAAAAATTAGCAATGGAGAGGTTAATTCGTCATTTCAAACCAAACCGTCGTTCAATGTGTTTAAACTTGCCATCCTTGACAAAGACTTCAACATACCGGAGATTATGATTAAGCGTGCGTATTCAACGGCAGAATGGCCTGACCAGCGGAAAATTTCACGGCGACCGTCAGGAGAACAACGCGACTTGTGCTTTCATTACTACAAATGTACCGTACGCGGTCCACCGCTTAGCCGGCGCCCATTAAACGGCGCTTTTTTGAGGCCTTATGGCCGGAAGATGCCATAGCGCCAATGACGGGTAGTCAAAAACAGATTACAACCGATCTAACTGACCGTGTTGTGTTACAGCTTCTAGAGGAAGTTATTGTTGACATAAATTTGAACAAGCAGTACTCTGTTCCGATCCACCCCCACGTGGAATACTTGCGGGACGTGTGGCGGTGCTTGAATGAGGATTCGGACGAAGAGAAAAATGATGCTCCGCCACCCAAAAAGAATAAGACCAACTCCAGTGCTAGCACCTCACTGGCATCGAGTCCCGGCTTGCAATGACACTGTCCACAATCGGAATCCAATTGTCTCGGTGACAGTTTCCAAGCCAAACTTGTCTTCTTTTAGGATGTTAAGAAAATCGTAAACACCAATCACCTTTCCTAGTATGGGCTTGTACAATTAACAGCAGCACACCCAAACCATTTTGCAAAAAAATCTCCTAAATTGACCAAATTACCTGATAATATGTATAGGGGAAAGTCGGGACCAGTGAGCCACTTTTTCGAAAATGTTTCATAAGATTTCTATGGTTGATGCACTTGCGTTAAAAACAAGTGTTACCAGTGCTACCATATTTGGAGTTTATTTTGATAACGTTTGAAGCTTTTTAAATGTAAGCTGTGCTGACAGGGGCCCAAAATGTACCAAGACTCAAAGTGGCTCAATGGTCCCCTACGGTTGGGTCCTTTGAGCCACCCTATAGGGGCCTTTGAGCCACTTTAAAATTATCAGTTATTTTGATTGTTAATCACATAACTCAACCAATTTAGTTACCACAACCCACTTTAAACAAACAAAATTTTTATTAACACTTACTACAGTATTGTTATATTTATTACTGCGAACAGTTAACACTTGGAAAATGTATCACCCCCACAATTGTCTTATATATTGCATCCGTTCAAATGTATATTTAGACTGGTCTGCAGTGAACTGTTTTATTCCGTTTGATCTACTGGCGGTACCAATATACATGGGGGATTATAATATTTGTACAATTTTATCAATTGAAACAGAATGTATATCCTGTAAGACCGGGTCTACAAAACCATCGGACTTTGGATGTTTTAGAAGAAAGAGATAATTCCAGTTCTTGCTGCAGCTTGCATACAAAAAAGGGCTCTTTTCCCAGTGTATTCAACAAAATCATCAACTTTTGCATCAGAAGATAACACCATGTTAAAACCTTTTTTAGCATTCGTCCCCTTACTGCTTTCTAAATTACCCGAACATGTGAACAATTTCTGCCCAGATATCACTCTTTCTTTAAGTGATGAGAATATTTAGCTTCTGCATCTCTCTCCAAAGCCACCTTGTATGGTTAATCTGTTATAATACTTGACTTCATCTTTTTTCGATTGCTGTTCTTTTCTCCAATTGATGCATGTGGATGAGGCTGAAATTGTTGTTTCCGACTTACTCCTTCTGGATCTGAAACTGGACTGGTACTGTTTTCTTGCGTAAACTTTCTGGTTCTGGCTAATTAGAAACTTCGCTTGGCAAAAACATGTTCTGTTGAACAGATTTCTTTTTTCATGATGACAGATTCCAAAGCAATTTTCATTTCAACTTTACTGAAAGACCCATGTGAAAATTTCGTTTTAAGGGGCATTTTTAATTTGGATAACTTCGACTAAAAGAATTTATCCTTAACTAAATTTCTGTTAAGGCATATTAATTAACATATTACCGTACTGCAGTTTGCATACTAGGTGTTTCGTTAAAATAAAATTTTTAGGCTATTCAAATATGAAATTATGGTATAACCTATTGGCTGATAGGCCTGTATTGTACAAGTATACTTGTTTTTAAATGATTAAACCATAAAAAAATTATTAAAATCACGATAAAATATTAACACCAGCCTTTAAAAGCCCGTCATTAGGTACGAAGTAATGGTTCATTGGTCCCTGTAAAAGGTGGCTCAATGGTCCCTACCTACAAAGTCCAACATTTTTTAAAAATTACCATTAAAAATATAGCTTTGATTTTTAAACAGTCTACTAAACAGAAACAGTTACCTATACTCTATCACTGACTAAAATTATTTAATCTTAACAATATGCTGCCTTATTGCTAAAACGAAATTACGATTGGGAGTCATAGTTTAAAAACAACTACCACTTCAACAATATTTCCGCGAACGTCCCGCCATTTTCTACATAGTAATCAGTTTTCATAACGATTCGATTCGTGATTAAAATTGGCGCTAAAGAGTTTTCGTATTGATTTTAAGTGGGGTGGTTCAAAGGTCCCGCATGGTCATGGGTGCCGCCTTTCCCCTACTGGAATATGTGGTGTCTATACCGTATGCCTAATTGCTAAATATCGGTATTTTAAAATTCAAGATGTAGGCTAGGCTAAAGTAATTCCTTTAAAGATTTTATTTAGGAAACTTTTAGGAGCGGGGTTGGTATCGCCGTGCACAGGCAGGTAACCTAGCATCATCTACTCGATTTAAGAAGTTTCATGACAATCCATGGTTACACCTGAAAGCGCAATTCATTGTTTAGCTAAGATAATTTTATTTTAACTGCATATTCTCTCCAAAATTTTTTCTTTTTTCTACTCACATTAATTAAGCCAAACAAGTAATTTAGTTATATATATGCATATGGTCTGATCTTCGTAACATCTTAAACGTGTTGTTTTTTTCAGGTGAAAGCTTTGTGTGAGGAGGAGTTAACAGTGAGCACAGTTGGCAATACAGGCACCAGTCATTTTCCATTAGAGAGTCGCACGCGTACAGCAGTTTCAGACATTCTATCGCTTAGTGACAGTGATGAAGACGACGTGTCTATTACTGAGGGGATGAATAAACTGTTACCCGAGACAAAAGTCTAGTCAGGCAGACCCACTGACTTGGTGGCAGGCGAATAAGCTAAACAGCCAATTAAGCCAACTTATACTTGATTATAACAGCACCCTCAAAACGCTGCTTTTCTAGTGCTGGCCTTGCTAAACTCCGGTCACGTTTAACAGGGAAGCATGTTGTAGAAATATTAAATTTTTTGCATATGAACCAGTTTTTATTTGAATAATACTACCGCTTTTGCGTTTTTTTATTACTCTTTGTGCTTGTTGTACATGTTATGATGAAGGCTATACGCTTTGTGTCAATAAAAAATGTTAGCAGTGTGCACTTGTGCAGTAATGACATTCGTACTATTATAAATACATAATTCTGAGTTTGACTTTTGTTAAAGGGCTCAAGAAAGAGTTGAAGGTGGGAGGAACATTGCCACAACAACGCTGAGGCGAGTAAAGGTCCAAAGCGTAAACACCTACAATGAGGCAAGTGTAAATAGCATTCCTGCTTTTTCTTTATTACTCTAGGTCGCGTATGGCGGTGGTCGGGGCAGGCGCATTTGGCTGCTGCTTGTCGCTTGGCCAAAATATAGGTCACGGGGACAAAGGAGGTGTGGACGGCCATGGTTAAGTTTGTAATAAAAACACCGGATATTGCACCGTAAACTACGGTCAACGACGCAAATAGTTTTTCAGTAATTAACACGTTTAAGTTCACAAATCGAACCAGCGAGTCACACCACAAGTGTATGCTAAATCAATCAGCACAGTTGATTAAAAACAACTAGGCAGGAACGACATTCTGCCTTGGATATCTAAAATTTTACAGTTTAAAATCCGTTTAATTAAGAATGAAGGGTTTGTTTGATCAACCAAAACATACAGTGGCAATAAATAAAAGAAGATTTACAAATTGGAATTTCAATCTACGGGATGGGCAGCAAAGCAAATTTGGCCCCGCTCACAAATATTACAAATTTTAAGACAAACACAGTGAAGCAACAAGTACTGAAGATGCTATAATAGTCCATTTTATCTGGATTTGTTTTGCAATGATCTTTATGTTGTAGTATTAAATCAATTAATTTATGTAATTCTATGTTGTTTAACCCCCTAAAATCAATCATGCGTTAACATTTGTTGCGTTCACAAGGTAAGCACTTAATGTACATACAACTGAGGCTACAGCTGATCGACATTTGTGACGTCACTGAGTCGCTTGTGGGAACTCCTGGTTGGTGTATTGTGGGTAATTTTTTCCTAGAAGAGAATTAATTGTTCATGCGGAACAACAAGTAGCTTTTTTCTTGGAGGCCGAATTTTTATAGCGCCCTCTACAGTCCACCGACCACGTGCTGTTAAGTTGAGCGAAGTTTTTTCTTAAATAACCATGATCTTAAGTTAACAGTATTACTTTTACAGATATGGAAATAAATGGTGACATAATTGTACGCGGCAGCGGCTCCATAATAATTGGAGCTGCTGCCGTCCCTAAGGGGCCAAATTCAAAGTAAGTTTAACATTAGTATTGTGTTAAGAGGCTATTTTTTCTCTTTAAGGCCGATGCATACTTACGGCGATGGCAAGCGATGAGAGCGATTATTTTGACGTCACGTCCTGTATCGCCGGCCTATCGCTCGCTATCGCCCGAGTAGAAACTTGTTCTAATCCATCGCTCTCATCGCCGAGGTTTGGCGGGAAATCTCAGAAAATTTCGCGCGTGCAAAAATGAATCAAGAAGAAAACTTGGACATTTCGGAATATACCAGCACGGAGAGATTTATTTTTAGCAAAGTTTTAATTATATTGGTAGGTTTTCACATATTAGTATATTTCTTTTCAAAATGGGCCCCAATAAACAAAAGGAAATTGCCTTGTTCACTCAAAATTTCGTCATCAAAGTGTAGCTTCTGAGCCAGGTTAAACCCCCCACATTGGATCGGTTTTAAAATATATACCTAACCAAAATGCTTTCTGCTTTTGAAGACAAGTTAAGCATTTGTTAGCTTAAAAATAATTAAAAAATGAAGTTGTATAGAAATAATTAGATTAAACAATATGAAAATCAATTACCGTTTACTTTCATTTATTACCAAATATTGGTATCAGTATAACTGGTTAATTTGTGCTAAAGGTATCGTAGCGAAGTCCAAATCATCGTCATCCAGTTTATACAAGTTGATCAATTTCATAAAAACAGTACAAGGCTAACATTACATGCGCCCGTTACCCGCCAAAACTGACAGGGTACCAGAAAAAGTATAGCGATGAGAGCGATTCATCGCTCCAAGTGTGAATGCTCTGAGCGATGATTTGTCGCCCGCCATCGCTTTCACTTTATCGCCGTCGCCCGCATCGCTCTAAGTGTGCATCGGCCTTTACAGTAGGTAGAAGCTGCATGGCATCGAGGAATTCCTAGGAGAGAGTGTTTCATGCGGAACGACAAAAAGAAAAAAGTTTCTTTTTGGAGGCTAAATTTTTACAACGCCATCTGCACTTCTGCAGTGCACCGACAACGTGTTGGTAAGTTGAGCGTAGTTTTATTTAAATAACCCTAATCTTTAGTTAACAGTATTATTTTTACAGAGATGGAAATAAATGAAAACATATCTGTACGCGGCAGTAGCTCCATAATTATTGGAGCTGCTGCCGTCCTTAAAAAGGGGCCAAATATAAAGTAAGTTTAACATTAAGAGGCTTTTATTTGTTTGGCAATTTTTTCTCTTTACAGTAATCAAGTAAAAAAGCCCTGTTCGCTGTTCCTGTCTAGAAGGGCATTCAATGAAAAAAAGGTAATTATTTTTTTGCCAGGATGGATTTGTTTAAACTTTCTTTTGAATAAATATTACCTTTTAAAGCAGTGGTTCCCAACCATTTTGTCTTGGTGACCATCTTAAATTGTTTGCAGATTCCGTGAGCCACACTAATATTCTATCCTTAATGCAAAATTAGAAAGTAGGCAAAAAATGTGTTACTTGCATTTATTAACAAATCAGTGTGATGGTTTATGGACCTTGTAGGTCCGCAGCTAAACGTGTATGATGGTCCCCTTAATTATTTTTACCAATTTCAAGTCTTGACTGATTTCTTTTGTATAATATACTACTTTTCTAATAAAGTTCCAAATTGCTGCCATTGCAAGTTTGCAGTCATAGTTTATCACATCACAGTGGACGTATACTGATCTGTTTTAAAGGCATTCAATATGAGTTTTACACATTGCCTTATGCTATTGGTCACAGAAATTTCAAGCAATTTTTCCTAGCCCAAAATTTTCTTTTGCTTTTGTTTGCGAAGTTCAATGGGACTACCATAATAATTCGTCCGGTCCGTTAGTCTAACAGTTAAGTGTGTCGCCTATCAATCGAAAGGTTGCAGGTGCGAAACTGGTCGCTAGCTAGTAGTTTGTGCCCTTGGGCAAGGCATTTTATGGACATTGCATGAACCCAGCGGATTAATGAGTTCTACCAAATTGAAGGAACGTGTCTATCATATACAACACACTGCAATAGCTCCGGTAACCCGACGATGGGTGCGAGGTGATCTGACGATTGCCCGTGTGTTAACCCCCTTGGTTTTCCCATTCACGGGGATAAAGATGAATATCCTATCCTAATAAATAATTCAAGATTTCATTTTGATGTAAGTGCAATATTTCCAAATTGTATCCTTATTTCGGTTTTGTCTTTCAATTATACATTAACATTACAGATGGCTTAACAAAAAAAATTGTTTGACTGGAGAAGGTGGAAGGAAGACAGGGGAGGAAATGAGAGGGAGGCAGGCAGACAAACCAAAAAATTAATATTGTAAATGTGAACGGTGTACCACATGGAAAATGCTATCACTATTCTTCGGAACTTTGTTACCTTAAAATTATAATAATGAACATGAATGGTTTAAAAAGCGTGTTAAAGAGATTCCAACATGCCCAGGAGGCTCTCTCAATATGTCGTTAGAGTTTTTATTACAGAACTCTTCGCCTGTAGCCATATTCATAACTGTTTGTTACTAAATTCTACTTAAGCCCAGTCTGCCAGGTGCTACCACATAGTGGTTGCTTTAGGTGCAATCTTTGTCTCTGGCACAATACAAGTCGCGCCGCTACCACAAGGATAGCATGACATACACATCACTTTTGGACTTTTGAAGTGCTAACACTTATGAAGAGTGTGCATGTTACCCTGGCACAAATAATGCGCCCGTCACCATGTATTGGTGACATGATGTGATGTTATTTTGAGCAGAAGTATTGTATTAATAAATAAATGGCCAAACCAAAGTATCAAGTAATTTGCCTGTTGTAAATGTGTACATGCAAAATGAACTTACACATTAATATAAGAGAATGGAAATACATCCAAAACATTTTGCTCAGTTAAATTTACCAAGAGGTGATTCCTCATAAGCTTAATGTCATATACAACACATTACAAATTTTTTTTTGGAAAAGCAAAGAAACAGCATTTGCAATTAAAAGCGGAATTACAATAGAGCTGTGGCATTTTTTCCCATGACCACATTTCATTGTTTAAAATGGAGCACATATGCTTGCATGGTAAAAGCGATCTTTTCCAACTGCGGCATTGACAGTATATATTCCCTCCAGAAGTACATTTTCGATTTACTGAAAAATGTGAACATTCCATCTTCAGATAACATTGATGCATGTCGTGTGGGAATGTGTTTACAAGACTCGAGAGTTGACATCATATGAGTAATAAACCAATTTGGTCTTTCTTTAAGATACGATGGGATAGTGTCAGAAAATTTCTTCACTAATGATGACATTCCTCTATTTTCTTTAATATACCTAAAAAAACATCTTAATTAGAACATCTTAGTACAAAATATTACAAGACTGGAATTTTACAAAAGAAAGAACAAACAATTATTCAATATTACCAAGATTGGCGAGCAGGAATATAATCCTCCATTAACGAAGATAATGTTGTTTTTTGACAAAAAACGTTCTTTAAGATCTCGGTTTTGCCTGAAACAAAACTAGGTAATTTGCTATTAAAACCATCATTCAAACTTGATTTTTTTTGCAATTTGATTAAAATTGATACTAAAATATTGCATGTAATAAAAACACAAGTACTGTCAAATTGGTATAAGTTTACAACAGTAAGGTGTTGTACTTGGGCAATGCACTTAGCTCTAGCAGATGCAGCAGCAAAACATTATTTACTCAAAGTTTGCAGAAGAAAAACAGTTTCAACAGCGTTGGTTGTCGTGGACACGGTATATTTAAAGTGGTACTTTTTAAACCCCCAAATCCAACGCTAAAAAAAATAGTTACGTTACGAGAGCTCACATCAAATTGGTTTAGTTTGTATACATTATAAAACAAACAAATGTTAGTTAAAACTTGAAATGGTTAAAAAATAATTACCAATATATGTATTTATATTTTATTTTAATGGCTATAATAAATAGGTTTTTATACCTCTTTCACCGGCAACCATATTTTTGAAATATAGTTTTTAAATTTCTGGTTTTGCCACAGCTCTGACAATTTTAATGACTCCAGCGCAGATTCAAATTCCTTGGTGTCTCTTGCATCAGCAACCATGTTAAGAGCTTCCATACATTCAGCGCTGTGTTCGGACATGCAGTTTTCTCCCTTAGCAATCCACCGTTTCCATGCTTGTTTACGATGAAAATCGCACAAGAGTACCGAACAATCTAAATGATAGACATATTATATTAGTACTTTTATACGATAACACAAAATTGTTACATTATTATGAAATTTGTTTTCGTAAAAATCCAAACCATGGCATTAAAGTTTTACTGTTTAGCTGTAAAATTACTATAAACCGGAGTTACTAGTGTAATATCTTCGGTCGCTTTATATTGTAGAATTGTGCAAAGTAAATAAATATCTTTCTAATTTACCACTCACTAGTAAACACTTCCTCAAATGAATTGATTTCTTCATTATCGAAATCAGTTAAACAAACATGTGGATTAAATTTTGGATTCCAGGAGCGAATCATCTCAAGTGCTTCTTTGATGCTCTTTTTTGATTAATCTTGAACAATGAACGTGGCCACAACTTGGCAGCCCACATTGGTTTTGACGACCAGAAAAAATAGTGGCAATGCATATTTTTGGAAGTTTTATATGTTGCATCAAGGCAACACCAATAATTGCCATACAGATTTAACAGATGTTTTTGAAATTCAGTTTGGTAGACAAATAGTAATGTCTGTTCACTATAATCTGTTGGTATTTTAACATCGCCATTTTTGGGGATATTGCTGTTGATAACATCTATATTGTACAGGGTATTTTTACATGTGGCCTGAAATAAACGCTATTATCAGCATGCTTCGCTTGGTACTCTTCTACCATATGTTCCACATTAACTTGGTCCAATTTACTAAAGCGAATTTTTTATGTTTTGGTGATTCATTTTGGTATAAATTTCTTTTCGTTCCGGAAAATATCGCCGGTTTTCAATATTTACAGATTTTCCTTCTGGGAACAGTGTGCTATCAGTTTGTACTTTTAATTTTAATATACGTCGCATTTCGTCGACGTTTTTAATTCCTTCCATAACATAATTGTTGATCAGTTGTGCAATTCGTTTATCCATGGTCTAAGATATACCATCTTGCCCTCCCAATACGTGATTAGTGTGGTTTTTCGCATTGGAATAGTTAAGAAATATAAGCACCTTTGCATCAATTACTTTATTCCCGGTATCAAGTTTTAAATCCAAAATTGCTTTGGTCCTGCTGTTTTTAGTCGAATCAGCTGCAAGCTAAAAATCAAATCAAAATAAATTTTCCTTCGTGTTCATGAGTTATCTGCCTGATTACTGATTTGAGTGGGGATGCCTTGCTAAGGATTCACAAGTAAACGGTTAGAGTCTGTTGAACATATTCTTTAATCTCACCTTGAAATTAGGATAGTACATCCTTTGATGCATTGTTATTCGGGCGTGACAGTCCAACTTTTTAGTAGGTTGATACATGGCACGCATGACAGAAATAGCTTCTGTATGATCATCCTTTTCTTTCTAGTGTAAAAATTTAATATTAGTCTAGCATAGTTGAAACCTCTGGCGGATTTAGAACAAAATAGTAGGAGTTTCGTGAACAAAGCAAGCACAACTTTTTGTCCAGAGAGCATTTTTTTTGTAAAAAGGGAAGTTCTGAACCCTGTAAAGACTACTGGGATCTGGCGTTGGTTAAAACAGTACAGTACCATATTACAATACAGTACCATATTGCAATGCAATGATTTATTTAATATAGAAGATTAATTAGGTTATATTACCAACTCTCTTTCGGCTTTTTGTTTCAGTTTAAAAGCTTTATGTCTATCTGGTCCATGATGACAATGCAGAACTTTTGATCCGCTAAGAGGAGTGTATGGAACATATTCCTTGCAACTTCCATTTGAAAAATGGCTTGTCAACTCCCAACGTCTAAACTTTTTTGGGAAATCTATAATGTTAAAGATGTGTAAACTTCTAATTAAAGCCTAGAACGAAAAAAAAATATATATATACCAGTTATGGGCATCATCATATTCAGAGGGGCACAAAATTTAAAAATATTTAAAACCAGTAGTAAATTGGTGGCAGTTTACATGGGAGATTAGTTAAAGCATCATCAAAGCGGCAGTCGTCCTGTAACTGCGAAAATTTAATGTTTATTTATATGATTTCTATGCTATGTTCAAGTGTGAATATAAGCCCAAATGTGAGAATAGCCCAAACGTGTTCGCAATATATTGGTTTGCAGTAATCTATTTTAGCTGTTAGTTAATCCTTTTTAATTGGTAATCTTGTGTTAATTAATACCCTTTGATTGTTATTTTCAGAATATTTGTTAATTAAACTTAAAATTGAATCAACGGAAACTTATAGGAATTGCAACTTTAATAGGCCACGAATAGTTAGTAAGTGATTATGTTCTTCTTTAATTTGTATTGTCATTTCTTATATATCTGTGAATGCTAATGCGTATTTAACCTTTCGCAGAAAATTCACTTCAATTCACTTCGTACAACGCAAATACAAATTCAATACCTAAAGATTCGTTTGATTGAAGTTGGAGTCTTTAACATTTCATACGGCCCAAAACCCCCCAAACAGATATACTGTAGCTGCTTTTGCAATTCGGCAGTTACATCGGTTTTTAACTATTCTTGCATTTCAATGGATACCACATCTAGTGAGTCCACCCAAGAGGAGTTAGCTAACCAACCAACAGCTGATCCAAATGTAGCACTGCAACCAAGTTCTAAAGAAGTCCAAGGTACGTCATCCATGTCTGAAGGAAACCAAGTGATCAGAGAGTCACAACCCAATCCTGATGAAACCCAAGTCGTGCCAACCAATTCTGAAGAAAACCAAGCATGTGCTACAGCCACAGTTGCAACCAAGGTTAGATCTGACATGGGTAGATCTCCAGTGATAACTAGATCCAAATCCTATCATATGCAAGCAAACTCTGTGGTTGAACCAGAGGATAGTGTATCCAATAGTGGAAAGACAAAGAGTTCCCGCAATACCAAATCACATCGCTCTGGTTCAAGCAGAAGTTCAAGGAGTAGTGCAAGGGCAAGGAAAGCAACTTTGCTCATAGAATTAAATAATCAACGGCAGCTAAATGAGCTGGAAATTCAACAATTTAAAGAACGTATGACCTTTGAGAAAAATGAAATTCATCGAAATAATCAGCAGAAGCAGGAAGAGCTTCAGCGACTGAAACAGAAAGAGCAAGAGGACTTGCTACGGCATCAAGCGAGAGAGGAGAAAGGAGATTGAATACCGACAACGACGAAGGGAAATTGAGCTCCAAACTGAAATACATAAAGCATCAGTTGAACTAGAGTTAACTGGGTCACCGATATCAGAACCAAACCCATATGGCAACAGAAGTCATTTGTGACAGTGCAGGGATGAACTCCCATGCCCCACATGTATCATCAACCAATACAAGTAATGTTCCCTTGCTTACAGGTACCAAATCTAATTTAAATGTTGATTGTGTTTGTAATAATATTTCTCGCCCTATTGTACCTGTTAATGTATCTCAAATTTCCCAATCCAAAATTTTCCCATCATTTTGTGAGGAAAATGTACCACCCAAATGTGACACAAACCTAAACATTTCCAATGTAATTTGTACTCCTACAACACATAGTAATGCCATAAGTTTTACCCCTACCAATAACCCAATTCTTCCTTCTGGTTACCAAAAGCCACCTGGTATTCCCAAACGAGAGCCTCCTATTTTTTATGGAAATCCTGCTTCTTATCCTAACTTTATTATCGCCTTTGACACAATTGTTTCAAAATATGTTGACGATCCAAGAGACAAACTGTTTTACCTGTCACAATATACTGGGTGGATCTGCACAAGAACTGGTTAAAGGATGTTTCCTAATGCCACCAAATGAAGGTTTTGAAACAGCACGACAACTGCTTCAAGAGTATTTCGGTCAAAGACATCAGATAGTACGTGCCTGTCTAGATACTATTGTAATCGGTCCTGCAATTCATGTGACGGACAAACAAACATTACTTCAGTTTTCGGCAAAACTAAAAGCTTGTATGAATACTTTAGAAAGCATAAACTATCTATACAATATAGACAATATGGAAACTATTACAAAAATTCTGAAGCGACTTCCAACCACATGGCAAGGAGGCTGGTTGCAACTAGCAGATGAAATCCTACATAATACGAAAAACGAAATCAGCATCAAAGATTTATCCAAATATGTTCATAAGAAAACCCGTGAATCAACTTGCTATATATACGAATCGCCTAGCCAAATGAGAGCTGTCGCTGCACCACGGATGAACTACCAGAAACCAAGAGGAATGAGCTTCGCAACTCGTATGACAACAGAATGGGACAATGTACCAAGGTGCAAACTATGCGACGGGATGCATTACCTCAATCAATGCGCAAAGTTTCGAAGTTGGGACTTCGAAGTCCGTAAGAGATTTGTTACTGAAAGAAATTTGTGTTTTTCTTGTCTAAATGCTGGTCACATTGTACGTAATTGTTTTAGACAACAGCCATGCAGTAAGCCAAACTGCACTGGACGGCATTCCACATTACTACATCCGCCTGATTTTGATGTACAACAAGAACGGTCTCTAACCAAACCTAAAAATTGCTGACCCTGTTTCCAAACCAAAGTCCGAGATACAAGGTGAATGTATTTCTGCTGCTACAAGTACAAAGCCAATAGAAGGTAACACAACCAACCTTTTTACCAATTCTGCCTGTTAAGATTCGTGTTAAAGGAAGCAAACAAACAATCATTACCCAAGCTTTTCTAGACAATGGCAGTACATCCTCTTTTATCACAGAATCATTAATGAACAAGTTAGGTGTAAATGGACCGGTAAACAATATTTGGACATCTACAATTAATGGAGACCACAAACACAAAAGAGTGAAGGTCATTAAAAATTTGGAATTGCTTAACTTGGATGAGACAATTTGCATTCCGTTAAACCACATGTGTTCAAACTCCAAGCTGCCTGCCTCAAGTGCACAAATTCCATGTCAGGATGACGTCGACCAATACAAGGAATTTAAAGACATTCACATCCCCGAAGTTAGTGCAGAAGTTGGCTTGTTAATCGGGAACGACAATGTAAAGGTGCTGCAACCTCAAAACGTCATAAGAGCTGCAAATGGACATTATGCAATTAAAACTTCTTTAGGATGGATAATTAATTGCCCAAGCAAGAAAATATATTCAAGAAACAGTTCATTTAGCAACAAGAAAAAGAAAATGTCAGTGGAACAACAAACCTTTATGCAAAGGTTGTCCAAATCCACCAAACATACAGATCACAGTGACTGCGAAATCAACTTACCTATCAAAAACCAAGACCTAATTGGTGTCAGCCAACAAGATAAAAGTAGAACAAAGACCTGGATACTTACGGAAGAAATTCCTCAGAAAACCAAGCTTCCATCACGACTACAAGCTATTTAGAACAGACATGATTACTAAATGTTGTCCCTCTGCCAAGTTTAAAGAGAATTACCTAAATGACAATCACTTACAGGGGCCGGATTGGCTTCCTTTCCGGAAATTGAAACCCAAAGGTGTAACCAAAGTTTTGTCTCATTTCAGAAAGGAAAATGTTGCTGTAACGAACGACATTCAAGCTATGTTAAACCATGTAAAAGATATGAAATCAGCAAGGGAAGAAGTGACCTAAGAGATATAGTGTAATAGACCGGCCAATTGTGAAAGTGTGTTTTACATCAGTTACAACTTTTAATATTTTCTTCAGTAGCCTACTTGCCAAGTCAGTTATTCAAAGTGCAAACCTTAGTTATTGTTACACAACCAAATTGGTTAAATTGATTTTCGCATTTTCTTTTATGTTAAGCTCTTCAATTTCTTTGTGAAAATATCATCGCTTAAAGGGGCCGGAATGTAACTGCGAAAATTTAATGTTTATTTATATGATTTCTATGCTATGTTCAAGTGTGAATATAAGCCCAAATGTGAGAATAGCCCAAACGTGTTCGCAATATATTGGTTTGCAGTAATCTATTTTAGCTGTTAGTTAATCCTTTTTAATTGGTAATCTTGTGTTAATTAATACCCTTTGATTGTTATTTTCAGAATATTTGTTAATTAAACTTAAAATTGAATCAACGGAAACTTATAGGAATTGCAACTTTAATAGGCCACGAATAGTTAGTAAGTGATTATGTTCTTCTTTAATTTGTATTGTCATTTCTTATATATCTGTGAATGCTAATGCGTATTTAACCTTTCGCAGAAAATTCACTTCAATTCACTTCGTACAACGCAAATACAAATTCAATACCTAAAGATTCGTTTGATTGAAGTTGGAGTCTTTAACATTTCATACGGCCCAAAACCCCCCAAACAGATATACTGTAGCTGCTTTTGCAATTCGGCAGTTACACGTCCTTTAAATCCTTAATGAATATAAACTTTTTGTCGTAGGGTACTTCACCTTTATTTTGTTGCATCAATAAAACTAGAACAGCTATTTTAAAGAAATTAATTCTATTATAATGTCACCAAATAGAGATTTGGTCGCAATACCTTTATACAAGTTACCTTCTTTTTGAAATTTGGTTGTCTGAACTGTTACAAATCTGTAGCAGTTTTCAGCTTCAAAAGAAGCAACCCAATGTAGCCTATAGTGCTTCTTCCAAATTATTAAAATGTAAAATTTCTTTAATATTATCCTCAGGACCTTTTTCTTAATAGGAAATAAAAAATAAATTTAAACATTTGACATACAAAAAAAACAACTTATGGGTACTATATAGAAAAATGCTACTACAATATGATCTGACGATTGCCCATGTGTTAATTCCCTTGGTTTTCCAATTCACATGGATAAACATGAATATATTTTCTATCCTATCCTATACACTATTTGTGTGAAAACTAACTCTAAGCTCTAACGATATTCTCAACCCCAACACTAATCTCAACTCTAACCCCAACCTTAACGCTAATCTCTACCTGAACACTAATCCTAACCCAACTAGTCAACCACGGGGTCGTTGTACATTGCACCAGTATCGATATATTACCGGTACTTAATCTGTGAATAACAGTTTACTAACTGCTGCCTTTATATTCATCATACCGCATATTGTTTTTCTAGATTTTCTGGATCTTGAACAAGGAGGTGCGGTTTGAAAATCATCTTCACTATCTAAACTGTCTTCCAACTTGACAACAACTGAAGACTAAAATAAAACCACTGTTAACAAAACATTCTGTTTGATTAGGTCTATGCTGTATGCTAACTGAATAGGCTAGTAGGCTATTGCGTAAGCCAAATTTATTAACATATACCACAGGCCTAGCTGTAACTAAAGTAAACATTTTTGGTATTTCTCCCGGCGAGCTAAAGTAACCGTACACAGGCCTATGCTATGATTTACGGTATATAAATGTTCTCACAGACATCCTTTATTTGCAATATATTGAACGAAGGTCAATCAAATATTTTCAATGTTTTCCTGTGAAACAAAAGTAGTGAGAAAGGTTATAAAATGGCCCCAACGC
>CH002271.1:17045-48749 GCA_000149265.1 Ciona savignyi
GTTGCAAAAACATGAAATAGCAAAAACGATGTCTGTTGTGTCATAGTGTTTTATGTCATAATAAGTGTCATTACGTCATAATGTCATAATATTACAATTGAATTGCTTCTACTCTCACTAATGCGCATGCGAACAAACACACACACACACTTATTGCTTTCTCTCAAAGCATTTTCCTTGTCTACACGCACACATTCTCAAAAGACACGGTCAGGCGCATTTTTATTATTGCCGCATAGATTGTTGAAATTCATTAAGATCTAAGATTGCAGATGACACAGCGGGCCGTATTCTATAATACTTTAGTAAGATGTCTTGGGCCGGATGATTTTGCTTGGCGGGGCGGGCCGTAGGTTGCTGACCCCTGGGATAGGGTATTCATGTTTATCCCCCTGAATGGGAAAATCAAGGGGGTTAACACACGAGCAATCGGTCACCTCGCGCCCACCGTCTGGATAACGGAGCTATTTCAGTGTGTTGTATATGATAGACACGTTCCTTCAATTTGGTAGAACCCAATAATCCGATGGGTTTAGGCAATGTCTGTTAAGTGTCTTGCGACGCGCTTAACCGCAAGACTAACCGACAGAACAAAATATCCCGATTGAAGCGGCAGATCTTATGCTTGATGTATCTGCTGGGATTGCGTTGTTTTCCGGTTGTAAAAGTTATGTTAGGGTTAGGAGTTAGGATTGCCCATAGTGGTGGTGACAGTACCGCTACAAGCGACGATCTATGTCTCATTTTCATGCCGCTACAGGCCATAAAAATTGGCGAATCGGCTGGTTAAGTATAAGTGGTATGAAAAAGCTGCCCTTTTTACAAACTCAGCTATCTTTCGAACATGACCGATATGTCAGAATTATATTACTTAACTTTTATCAAGAAACCACTTGTTCACCAGCATTTCGATAGAAAATGCTTAAACAAAATTAAAAGAAAAATGGTTAAACAAAAGAAAACTGGTTAAACAAAATTAAAGCGTAACTTAAACGTACGTTGAATAATTTTGCCAAACCCTCGTGAAAGTGGTGGAACTACTTGTGTGGTTGTGTATTTAGTTCTTATCTTTGTCTTGTTAGTCGGATTTTCAACCCTTTTTACATTTAGGCTATGTTTTATTTTCCCGTTTGTGTTCTTAGCTTTATTGGTGCATAACGATAATATACTTTTCCTACTACTAAATGAGAGTTATATTAAATCAGGGGTCGGCAACCTACGGCCCGCGGGCCGTATCCGGCCCGCCAAGCAAAATCATCCGGCCCAAGACATCTTACTGAAGTATTATAGAACACGGCCCGTTGTGTCATCTGCAATCTTAGATCTTAATGAATTTCAACAATCTATGCGGCAATAATAAAAATGCGCCTGACCGTGTATTTTGAGAATGTGTGCGTGTAGACAAGGAAAATGCTTTGAGAGAAAGCAATAAGTGTGTGTGTGTGTTTGTTCGCATGCGCATTAGTGAGAGTAGAAGCAATTCAATTGTAATATTATGACATTATGACGTAATGACACTTATTATGACATAAAACACTATGACACAACAGACATCGTTTTTTCTATTTCATGTTTTTGCAACGTGTTCTTTACTAACTAAAGTCCTGTACGATAGATAATACTAGTAAACATATATTTTTCTAATTGAATTTGCAATCTTGAAATGTTAACAAAACGTAGAGAAGTTGATGTGGGGTTGAGAAATTTATTACGGCCCGCCGAGATCATGTTGAGTTTCGTTTTGGTCCGCGACTATGAAAAGGTAGCCGACCCCTCTATTAAATGCATTAACGTTATGCACACTGTATTTTCTGTCTTTTTAATTAATGTAAATATATACGCCGGTAAATAGTGTCAACTGACTTTAGTGATATTTTATTATATATATTTTGTTTTTCCACTCACGTTTTTAAGATTTTTTTCAACTTATTGTAGCCTAAAATTGTTTAGGTTCGGCGGCCGCATTCGCTATATTTATATATCGTTTTAAAAACAAAGTGTAACGACTTTTTGTTTTGCCATGTCTTTCTCTGTTCCTGTAAAAAGAGCAAAAAGCAAGTAGCCTAAACGTAAAACGACACCTACTTTTATAGTACCACAACCAAACGCAGGGGGTTGACATTTAGACCTTTAAAACCAATTGAGATGTTTGGTTCAGTAGGATAGGATATTCATGTTTATCCTTGCTATAGTGTGTTTAAAGATGGAAAGAATTCTTGGGTGTTAATCACTAGAATGTCAATACGGTCGGCCAATAAGTCTACAAGCATAACATGTTGTCACACAATTAATTTAGTTAAAAAATGATTCCATTCCAAACTTACCCACATACAACCCAGCATACTTTTTCGGAAGTACTAAGGTAGCCTTCAATAGTTTGGTATTTATAAACAATCCAGCAAACTTAATAATTGTTACAAATATTTGTCTGCATCGTGTTTATTTTTAACCGAATAAGCGATTTGTACAAATGGCATGATGAAACTTGTCGCTTTTTCAGATTCTATTTTGAAAAGAAAATGTCGTCACGCTATAATGGGTTTGTTTACATAGTACTGTTGCGGTAAAATCAAAATACAAAAATGTAATGTCCGCGTGTTTTGTTATTTTAATGACGGATAAATATCAGACTTTGTCATTTTAAGATCGACTTGCGACCATATAAAATAACACGAGCGTAGTAATGACAAAAACCCAGAAACTTGCCGTTTTTTGCTTTATGGATCTGTTAATTTTGTAAATTCATCATGGTAGTGTTATTAACGCGGCGGTGTTTTACTTTTATAATATCAGTCTGCATGCCAAAATGCCGCAGAGAGCATCGTTCATCATAAACTTTTTAAAGGCTTTAGGTACGATACCGTTAATGTTGTTCAAGACTACTTGAAACAATAAGCATTTCAGTTTTAGTAGCACCAATCGAAGCGTCAAGTAGCCAAGAAGAGGTTGAAGAATGAATCAAGTCATAGAAAAGCTATACCACTGAGCTAGTTTAGCTGTGCCACTTTCATTTTGTCCCATTGGATGTTAGTCATCCTATCGGCAGAGATTATAAGGCAATTCCAGATATTACAAACTTGTGTTTTTGGGTCTCTGGAAGATTATTTATATTTATTTTATATAATAAATTGAAACACCATTGCAGAAATTATTAAGATGGATACTGGTACTATTTTAAATTTGTATAATTTTGAAACCAGTGCTGCAGAGGGATCAAGATATGTCTTAACCAGTCCACGATCATTAGAAGCATGTTCTAGGTTGCATATTCGTCCAGTTGAACTACTGCCGAAACCACTGGCTGATTTTACTGAAGAAAATTCAGGAAAATCAATGGAATTTATACAGGTTTATGTTTTTATCACTAAATGTACAAATATGCATGTATTAGGATAGGATATTCATGTTTATCTCTGTGAATGCGAAAACCAAGGGGGTTAACACACAGGCAATAGTCAGATCACCTTGCGCCCATCGTCGGGTTACCGGAGATATTGCCATGTGTTGTGTATGATTAATCCACTGGGTTCAGGCAATTTCCGTTAAGTGCCTTGCCCAAGGACACAACCAAATAGCTAGAGACCAGTAAAAATCTACAACCTTTCGGTTGAAAAGCTTCGCACTAAACCGCCAGACTAAACGGTCGGTATTATGGTGGACTTAAAATGTTTGACGTCTCTTTCAAGATTGCTTTTATGCTTTGTTGCTACACTGTATTGTTTTAGCTGCACTTCTTTTATTTAAAAGTCAGCTGTTGCTAGTTGTAAATGCTCTTTCTTAACAATAGATTGTAAAATAAAGAAGAAACTTCTCCGCCTAGCTGATAATTGCTCATGATTATACTATGGTAACAACCAACACATCCTTTGTTTATTCTTATAAACATGAGTATACATCAGGCATGGGCAACCCCTAGCACGCGTGCCCAACTTGGCACGCGATCTTGTATTTCTGGCACGCTAGTTCAAGGAAATTAGATTCCTTTCTCTTAAAGATGATAACTTAAAAGTTGTTGTATTATTTGAGTTTTGGTCACATGCATAAAATGTTTATTACCGTAAGTTGTGAAGATTTGATTATTTATTACCGTGTTATTGTTACTCAACAAACACCAAAGAGTACAACAATCCGCTTGCAAATTTCTCAACCTGCTGCCACAGACGAATCGGACGTGAGAGAAATTTGTATGTTTGTGCAGCCAACCAGATGTAGTTAATATCAGTTACCCTTAGCATCCTAATTTAATTTTGTTAGCAATTTGAGATACAAAGTATTATAAGGATAAACATGGTGATGTACGATGTACCGGTAAGGTCATTTGGTATCGGTAAAGGTCATAAATGCATATTTCGGCAAGTAGAAAAAGACCGGTAACTTATTTCACATAAGCTCATCGTTACGTATATCAAATTGCGTTAATAAGAGTAAAAATTCATCGTTGAACACACTTTTTCACCTGCCTAAGGTTTGCAATTTTCTGGGACCGCTAAGGTAGACAATTTTCTGGGACCGCAAAGCACCTTCCAAAAAAATTAAACGACGCTTCTGAAAAAAAGTGTAAAATTAAGTTTTTACACAACTTTTCTTCCAATCAACTTAACAAACAATTTGTCATGAAAGCTTACATGCTATAGGCATT
Organism: Ciona savignyi; assembly: GCA_000149265.1. Lineage (NCBI taxonomy): Eukaryota > Metazoa > Chordata > Ascidiacea > Phlebobranchia > Cionidae > Ciona > Ciona savignyi. The sequence goes on from CH002271.1 coordinate 21,685, forward strand.
TATGACATAAAAAGAAGCTGTTTGATGTCACATTAGTGCAATTCAAAAGTACAGAACTCCTAATATAGTAGGAAATAGTACAACTCCTATTATAGTAGGAGTAAACATTCAAAACAGAAATATGTTCTCACGAATTGTTAGTTGGCACGCGGAAGGATTTTGCCATTAATTTTAGCCGATTTTGGCACCCAGGCCTAGAAAGGTTGCCCATCCCTGGTATAGATAATGTTCTTTATAAGATGTTTATTTCATCCTACACAATAAACAGATTCTCCACAATGATTGGGAAGAGAAACGAATTGAGAAGCTTAATCGATGTAGAAAATCCAGAGAAAACATTATCATGGAACAAAAAGTTGTGAATAATGCACAACCAAGGGAAAGATCACATCAGAAAAACATTGATTCAAATAAAATGCACAAAGAAACAAAGAAAGCTTTAAAAAAAAACCTTACTGTTGTGTAAGTTAACTATTTAGTCTTGGTGTGTATTATAGGAAATAAAGACTAGCCAAAGATAGACAGAGCTGGCCTTGGTTCGATTTTAACATAGCCAATTACTATATGCTTGTAGGCAATGCACTTAAATAAGTTTGACATGAATAAACTCTTAGAATTAGGTATATAAAATATTAAACACTGCACTATAGATTTGGAAAGCCGATTGTGGTCATGATTTAATAATTGCCTTAATTAAGAAAAGTAAAGACCGTAACTGCTTAATATGTTTAGATCTTCATTCTCTACAAATCGAATTTTAAAAAATGTTGAATCCCAAAAGTTAACCGTTGCTGACAAGGGTAAAACGGACACCTCAGCACCAGTTATATCGACACAATCACCGTCACCTGTTCAAGTTAATGATAGTGTGCTGCATGCTTCTGCTTTCCAAACTGTACCAGGTAAAGTGTGTATATTTTTTCTGTTTAAATTAAATTAGATAGTTTATTTTTAGTTCATTGGAAAGCTAATAATTAACAAACTGACTGGATAAGCCATGTCAAATGACTTGTTTTAATTACAGATTTAGACAGATTGGCATAATTATAACATTTTTTTTTTCAGATTCCATTACACCGCATTCAGACAGATCATCCAGGTTGAAAGTTAGCCAGCTGTCTGGAAGATCCCGTAGCAGAAGTGTGGAATTACAAAACAGACACCTGAGAAGTGAACAAAGCACTGTCAGTCTCAAATCCTCCTTCGTGTTCGGACATCCATCAAAATTAGCAAGTGGCTACATAACTCCTCAAATTCAGGCATGAAGAAAATAATTAACATTGATTCTAAAAAAATATTAAACATGTTAAAACTACATAGATGTATGTACCAATATGTTTATCAATATATATATATATATTATATACAATGTAATTTGTGACTATTGCACAACTTAAATATTGAGTTACTAGATAGTTTTTAATTATAATATATTGCCATTTGTTGGACAACATAGTTTGATAATCATTCTGTAATTCCACTGCACTTCTTCACGATATGGGCCAGACATTAACATTGGAAATATCGGCAGCGCGACAAACGGCTTGTAGAAGTGATGAAGGATCGCAGGAGGAGGGATGAAGATGATGGAAAACTTAGACAAACCAAGTGGATGGAGTGGAACACAGATTTAAAAAGAAACAATGAGATAAAGGTAAAACAGATTATGTAAACTTATGTCCAAGCTTTAGGCTTAGCAGTTCTTTTGTTTGGTTAGCTTAATGCTGTTTAAATCTATCAAAAGATTAGCATTTTATTTGACTTAGTATATAAGTTATATAGTTTTTAAGTACCGTACCAATTTGTGTTATATGCATATCTATTTTTTTAATTCAGTAGTGCACATGACTATGCTGAAAATATTGTAGCTTAGCCAAATTTATTACTTTCCCGGATATTTTTTAGAAAAGGGAGGAAGTGCGGAGGCAAAAAGAACTTGCCGAATCCCACAGAAAATGGGAAAAGCAAGTTAAAGAAGAAATGATAAAAAAGAAAAAAGAAATGGAGTTGTTTGAGATTGAACTGGAAAAGAAACAGAAACAAACCGAATCAATTCTTAAGTTAAACAAAGAGAAACAGGTTAACCTGTAAACGAATAGAAAAACATACAAAAGTATTAAATACAGTGGAACCCCGCTTTACAACCACCCTGATAACGAGACCACCTCTTTATAAGGAACACTTCAGTGCGGTCTCAAATAATTTACTATAGTAATGCATTGCATTCTATTTCAATAACGCCACCACCCTGATTTCCACCAGGACCGCCATATTTTGGACCAAAACTTTAAATTTAACTTCGCTAGAGCGACCACACATGCCCAATAATGTGCTTTTGTCATCAATATAATAAGTTTAAATTTCTTTTGTGATCAAAACAATTAGATTACACAAGCTCGTACACACACACACAAAGAAAATTGTGGCAAGCAGAACTGAATTTTATAAGATAAACTTTAGAACTAACAGTTCTTTAAAATCATTTTGCAAAAAAATAATGGCATTTAGTAAAAATTTAGTAAAAAGGCAGACGTTTTGGCTGCATTTGATGACAGCTTGCTTCAAAGCAAAATTCGCTAACACGACCACCCCACTGACGCGGCCGCTTGACGGTCCCATAGGTAGTCAGGTAAGCGGGGTTCCACTGTATTAGGAAATCGATAACATATTATTTATTTCCAAATCATACACATCAAACTGGGAATTTTTAGCATTGTTTTGTTATTCTAAGCGTAAGAAGGCTTCGCTAGATATTGCCCAGGGTATTTCTTTAAAAGTGATAAAAGTTAATCAAATTATTGCTAGGCTGTGAAGAACAGAAAATACAATTTAAGTTACATTTTTTGTAACAATTGTGTATCCTTTGTGCCCGGTGCCTTGTTTGTATTTTTATGACCGTGGCCCGGTGATATTATTTTAAACTGATTGAGGAAAATTGGCATAAGCTAATTACAATCCAGTATTTCTACAATTTTTGAATGAACTAATTGAATATAGTTGGTCTAGGCAATGACAGCAAGTTCCCAATATAGGTATTAAACTGTATAATGAGATGGCCAGGGTTTGGTTAAATTGAGAACCTGCCTCGTCTTGCTTTGACCCATTAGACTAACGTAGTTGATGTAATGTCGTTTTTACAGCTAAAATTGCGCTTACAACGTATCGAAGACCGTAAAGTAGCAGCATCAGAAAGAAAACATCAACAGGAAAAATCACTTAGCTGTATCAAGCACGAAGTTATGGTGAAATATGACTATTGCTTCTATGTGGACATTATGAAAAACTTGCTCTGTCTCTTAAATTAATATATACCTTTTAGGACAACTTGTTAATTAACAGTATTAATTGACTGTTTTATTGTGGTATATTTGTATATCCCAGATTAAAAAAAATGTTTTACTAGGATTTCCAACAAGCTACTGAACATGACATTAAAGATAGAATTAATCGGGCTGAAAGAGTAAAGTTAGAAAATGAAATTAAAGAACTGGAAAAGGTTGTAGAAATACACTGGTTAAATTTTAAATATGATTAATATTGATAACTTCGTTTATCCACTGGGCTCGAAAAACAAAATTCTTTGTTGTAGGCAATTGTAAGGATACAGTACTTTACTATAAGAGCTATTACTCTGAATTTTTGCCAGTCAGCTTATGGTACTGACAAAACAAAAATTAAAGCAATGCACTCCCAACGATACATCAACAGAATACTAGTTCAATATGATTGTGCCCGCATTGCACATAAAGTCCCAATTCCAAAAATCTGATGAACAATTTTATAAATCGTAACAGATTAGACTGATGAACAAGAAGCAAAGAGAGAGGTTCAATATCATTCAAGAGGAGCTGAAGAAAAAGAAAGAAGAAGATGCGGGAGTGAAACGAGAAACCTTGAACCAAAAACTCTCAAAAGCTGAAGAAAACCACCAGAAAATGGTTAAAAAATAATAAAATTGTTAAATAAGAACTAGGAAGGCAAGAAAGTAATCGGCACATCCACAATCACACTACATTTTTAACGATAATAATATAACTTCTTTTATTAGCTTCCTAAATTAAAAGTGCTGTATATTGTTAACTTACCATAAAGCTAATTAATTTAGAGCAGCACTATCACATGTGTTATTGAACAAACACTCTGATGCAGTGAACTCATTGTACAAAAAGAATATTTATCTCTGGGGAAGGGAAAACGCAGCAATTTGCAATTATCAGGTTACCCTTGAAGTGCAGGTTATATAGAACTATAAGTTTTTTTCAAGGTTCAGTCACTAGGTTCATTTAAAAAGTTCCCTTATCAGGTTTAAATGTTAATAGTCCTCATATTACATTAGCGCCTAGCTTTCATTTAGGTAAAAGGTAATTTTCAACTTTCAAGAGTACGGTTTGGAAAACCCTTGAAAATATTAAGGTTAACCCATACTTGATAGCTCAAAATGCTTACCATCTTGTGATTTGACGATTGCCCGTGTGTTAACCCCCTTGGTTTTCCCATTCACGGGGATAAACATGAATATCCTATCCTATCCTGTGTATATTATTATCGTTTTATTTTAACTTCGTGTTATTTAATTGCCAGTTTTAACCATTATTATTTTAATGGGACCTTGAATTAACTGCTGTTCAACCTTCTTTGTAATTTAATTATTAATTTTTTTTAGATTTTGGAGAGAGAAAATGCTCTGAAACTACATGGAAGAGAAATAAACCAAAAAATCAAGCAAACTAAAACAAATCAGAAAAAAATGGACAAAAAAATGGAGGAACGTCTAAATGATATTGCAGAACACAAGGTAAATGTACTTGCCCCCCTCCCCTTAAAACATAATGCAATTTTAATTTAGAGACTTCCTTTCAAATAATTCTTCACCTTCGCAGAAACAGTTGTGATAATTTATTTTAGAATAATACATAGAGTGCGGATTCACTATTTTAAATTAATGTGTACTATTTATTTTGGTTCATCATGTTGGAATAAGTATATCCATCAATGTCACTCTTTACAAAAAACACAATGTATCAACATCTTATAGAAACAATTGCTACTGCGGGCATCCGATGTGGCACTGAAGAACACACAGAACAAATCAATCCGAGCGCAAGCGATGCGCGAGGAATCTGAGAAAGGTTGGAGAAGGAAGCAAACAGAGATTCAGCAGCGAGATGAGCAATGTATCCAACGAACAAAGGTAAAGATCATTTTTGATGGTTTTGTTAAATCTGTACATAAAAATAACACTTTTTTCATGTTATTTTACTTATTTTGTTTTATCTCAACAGGAGAATTTAGAGGCGAAGGAAAACAGGGTGAAAACTCACCTTCAGCTTAAAGAGGCTGCTTTTGAGTTCTCACGCGGTCAAGCAAAGTTTAACGAGGCAGAGCGAGATATAATCAAAAGAAAATCTTCAAACTTTTCACAGATGGCTCAACAAGCCCAACTTACTGCAAGCATTGGAAAAGGCCCAAGATCGTCATTTGTGAATTATTCGACAGTTAAACTTGGATAAAAACAGCTACCCATTCATTATTTCTGTGGCAGTATTTCTTTTTAATTCTGAATTTTGCTGTATTACTTTTGATTGATTATATATATAGTTTATATTATATAGTTTTGTAGTTTATAACCTGTTGCAATGTAAACTAGACCGTGTAAACCACCCGTTTAATCACCACTATTTGTAAAACACATTTTATGTGCTATATATTTATGCGAGCAGGGTCCCTAACCACAGTTTGTAATTTATACACCGAGTATGTAGTTTGTTTCTGCAAGCATAAATGCATTGGTCCCTGAGGTAACAATTCAATCTTGTTATTAATGTTCATTACACAATATATGTTATTGTTAGATTCAGATATGTGCACGTCAGGTTCATGTTATTCAACATTCCAAAAACTTTTAACCGGACTGCCATAGTTTTGTTTCTGCAAGCATAAACGCATGGGTCCCATAGTTATCAAACCAAACTTCTTTTCCATGTGTAGTTATTAAGCCTCTTGTCAAACGCTGTAGTGAAATGAAGCTAAAAAAGCCCGAGTTTTTTATGGCTTCGGGGAATTTCCTGGATTTAGTACATTAATTTCTGTTTTTACATATCTGGGTCATGTTACTTAACAATTTACAGTTTTAATCCGATTTGATGACTCCTTGTTGGAGATGTTGGGGTGATATAGCATGCCTGTCACAATCATGATTTGTCAATTTTTAGGGTATTTTATTTTTTTTAATGGTACATCGGCGGACAGGGCACTTACATTTCACCAAATCTGATCAAAATTGGAGCAGCTGTTCTAGCACGTGTCCAAAAACAAGCTCATTTTTTAGAAAAATACTGTTTTGGGTTTAAGAGTATCAGGGAAACCCCCTATAATTTTTACCCAAAATTTTTGTTTCTGCATATCTAGACCAGGTTGTCTAACAAATTACAAATTTTTATTGGGTTTTCTTTACCCCTACTAGTAAATGTTATGGCGACATGCCATGCCTGTCACAATCATGATTCTTGAACATATCCCCGATTTTAAGGGATTTACCTCATCTCACCAAATCTGATTAAAATTGAAGCAGCCGTTCAAGCACTATGCCCAAAAAAGCTAATTTTTTCTAAAAAAAACAGTTTTGGGTTTTAACATCCCAGTGAAATTTCCCTGGATTTATCACCCAAAATTTTGTTTTTTTTGGCATATCTAGACCATGTTGTCTATCAAGACAGTTTCATTGCGATTTCATTACTCCTAGTTGATGTCGGGGCGATATGGCATGCCTGTCACAATCATGATTGGAGAACAAAAACTTATTTTTGAGGCTATTTCCCTAGTTAATTTTTTTATTTCTTTTATATGTTATATCTGTGGGTAATACACTTACATATATCCAAATCTAATTTAAATTAGAGTAAAGCAGTTCAAGTGCTATGCCCCATAAAGCTAATTTTTTTTTTAAATAACGTTTTGGTTTTTACCTTCAAGGGAATTTCCCTGGGTATATTAAACAAAATTTTGGTTTCTGCAGATCTAGACCATGTGGTCTAACAAATGACAAAGTTTCTTTGGGATTTCATTACCCCTTAGGATATTCATGCTTATCCCCGTGAATGGGAAAACCTAGGGGGTTATCACACGGGCAATCGTCAGCTCACCTCGCACCCATCGTCGGTTTAACGGAGCTATTGCAGTGTGTTGTAAATGATAGACCCGTTCCTTCAATTTGGTAGAACCCATTAATCCGCTGGGTTCAGGCAATGTCCGTAAAGTGCCTTGCCCAAGGACACAACTGACTAGCTAGCGACCAGTTTCGCACCTGCAACCTTTCGATTGAAGGGCGACGCACTTAACCGCTAGACCGGGCCGGACCTTCTGGTAGATGCCGGAGCCACAAGCCATGCCTGTCGAGCATTTGACTAAAAAAAAGCGGAAAAAACAATGTGTCCTATTTTTCCAAATGGAACCCATAATTATTTATACAGTCCAGTTTGATTCGGGAAATTCATTCTTTAAGTTTTCAAATATAATTTATTTGTAGTTTCTGAACTGTAATTTCTGAACTCTCACATAGCTATTAAGTATACAATGAAAAAATGAACCACACTGTTGTTTAAAACTTGGTGAAAAGGTTGCGTGGGTTCTCCGGAAGTAATTGGATAAACTTGTCACCCTCACTTTTACCAACATAACCTTTTGGAAACCTTCCGGCCATATGATCCCGCTCCGTTTCAAACATCATAGTTGTCCAGGTTTGAACCCACAGCTCATCAATGGGACAGTAGATGTTACGCCGGGATCGATAAGTTTCATCCATCGCATTCCTCATGACACGCTTCAACTGACTGTTGTCAATATTCCATAAGTTGGTGGGACTTAGCATGGTAGGCAGATCATCCAACTCATCTATCACCTGAAAGTTTATTTTCAATGTGCACAATAAGTAATATATAAGAAGCTTATACATACTGCTTAGGGTACTGGTATATATACGTTTTTAGGCATAAAAGTTTTGTATTAGGTATCGTATAATTAAGCAAAAAGTGTCCGTATTGTAACAAAAGACTTTTAGTGCTAATAAATGGCTCCTACCTCATCCACGGGTCTCGGGTTTGTCCAATCCAACTCTATCACGTTTACACCTCTCCCTTCAGCTTCAGGTATGTAAACTGTTTTGTAAACATCTTCAATCCTGCGATAGAAGTCCAATGGTAGTCGTTTCTCAGCCTCATTATTTCCAGCTTGAACATTTTCGTAACACTGCTCTGGTGGCAAGTCAAAGTAAAAGACTACCTAGAAAAGAATAAAAGAAGTCTATGCTAATTAGGCTATTTTTTGTAAATTTACATAAAAAGCCAGAACCATTTTAAACACCAGTGGTTAGTTAGAGCAGTGGTTCTCAACCTTTTTTAAAACTTCGTAAAGTGCCAGATTTAAACAATGCAAGTTAGTCTTGCAATCTCAAAATGACAAAACAGGTTTCCATTTCAAAGCCCTGGTTTGAAACCTTGAAAGGCAGTATGGATGCATTATTGTTATTTTTGACAGATATTTTAATAAATAAGTTGATAATTGTCACAACATAAAGATGGCTGAAAGAGCTGTGAATTCAGCTCCAACATCCCATGTTGATAACTAGGTTAAAAGAGGAAGAGGCTTCTATTTAAAAACATTGCTGGACAACACTTAATGCCATAATAATAAAAGTGTCAGTAAAAATAAGCATTCTGGTACTTTAAAAAATTACAGTCATGTTGTATCAAACATATGTTGTGCTCAGGGCTATAAAAAAATGATTATTTTCTACCTGAGGTGGTATAAAATCTTCATCCAAATAGTCTCTATGCAAGGTATAGAAATTCCAATATCGCTTATCCGTCCAACCCATTTGATGTATTGCTTCTCCAAAGACATCATCGGAGTAGAATTGTCGGACCATTGAGACACCCTGACCATACCAGATTATGTGTGCCAGTGCATCACAATATTGGATGAACCTCATAACCAGCTTGTTAGTTTGATATCTGCATGTGTGAACGTAATCATTTGGTTCCATGCAGAAATGATCCGTGCATACGTTCCGTGTTCTTTGAAGAACTGAATCTGGGTTCATATACCAGTTATACATTTCGTCTGAAAGACGTTTCTTTGAGACATCACGTTCAACATCATAATAATTAGAAGCGTTAGGTAAGTATTTGAGATTCAACTTTTCTGCAAATTCTTTGGCAAACTCTTCTTTTCCGACACCAATGTTTCCCTCCATCACAAAGATTTTGCACCATTTATCATAATCAAGGTGGTGTCTTGGGTCCCGATAGACCTTGAACTTGGCTCGTTGATAAACATCACCCAAGGTATCGAGTAAAGTAGCATATGTTGCCTTTCTCTGCAAGGTAACACTTCCAACTTTATTTACTTCATGCAAACCATTGCTTGATACAAACATGCTGCATCTTTTAAGTAGTGTTGATGCTCTGTTCTGTAGCATGATTTTACTTTTTTCAGCTTAATTTACGCTTTAAAACTAATACATCTATTTAAATCCAATATACAACACAAATAAGATAATGTTGATAAAGGGTATTAGGTCGAAATTTTTGGCCGAAATCAACGTCGTTACGGATCAATAATTAACCTTTACGCAGTACGGAAAAAGGGACGAAATAAAAAAAGGCAAAAATTAAATAAAAACCAAGGCTATGTTGCGTTAACCATTTGGCCACACGGCCGATACATATAAGCTACCGAAAAATATACAAAAAAGCAACGAACTCATCATAGGTTCGAAACTAAGCCCATTAAAATGACTACATTTACACCACCCAAGTTGGGGTTGGTGTTAGGGTTAGTTCTGGGGTTTAGATTAGTGTTTAGGGCAGGGTTAGAATTATTTTTCCATAGTTTTAGTAAGCAGTTTCCCTCTTTCCCTTCTTTAAGTGTTGCCCGTGGTTTGTACGTCCAATATCCCACCGGTTAGTCTCGCGGTTTAGTGCGAAGCCTTTCAACCGAAAGGTTGCAGATTCTGAACTGGTTGCTAGCTAGGTGGTTGTGTCCTTGGGCAAGGCACTTAACAGACATTGCCTGAACCTAGCGGATTATTGGGTTCTACCAAATTGAAGGAATGTGTAAATCATACACAACACACTGCAATAGCTTCGGTAACCCGACGATGGGCGCGAGGTGATCTGACGATTGCCCGCGTGTTAACTTCCTTGGCTTTCCCATTCACGGGGATAAACATATATAATTATCTTATCCTATCCTCCTAGTTCTATTTTTGTATTCTTTTGATAATGCATAATTAAAAAGTAAGCACAAAAATGTTTTTCTACATGTATTGACAAATCAGTACGAGTCATTCGTATTCATTTCATAATTTAAAAAATCAAATACGAGTGATTCTTAAGATCAAAATTATTATTCTAGGATTTTATAGGGATTGTCACTTGCATGCAGAAAATCGGAAATGGATTTTGCACAAGTATAGGCTATAGCTTATTTTTCTTCTTTGGTACTCGGACTCTGTGAACTACAAGTTTGCCACAATCATTTCTTTAATTTTTTACCCGTTTCTTCGATACAAGAGACAATGGACAACCTGTCATACACAACAATGTTCCCAAGTTACACTTTTCGCTATTAGTTTTTTTCATTTTGAGACACTAACATTTTTGCACACATGAACTTAGACTAAAACAAACGATATTCTTTGACTTTAATAGTCTCTTCACTTACATTTTGTTGGACGTCACTGTAGACCTTATAATTAAATAATTTGACCTAATGTAGTATATATACGGAAAAAAGATCTGTAGCAGCGCTCCGGTTTTAGACGGGTTTTGATCCGGGTAAAGACAAGGGTAGCATAGGTGAAGTATTTTATTGGGTATTTACGCAAGGTACACCAAGGAAAAGCGCTTTACACAGGGCATAGCTTAGGTAGGTAGAGGTTAAGTTAGTACAGGTATAGGTTAGGTAGGTAGAGTTAGAGTCTGAGAGAGCAGCGTGTCCAAGGGAGGATAAGCCAAAATGCTCTCTGATAATACGAAATCTCATACAGTTTATATAAGACACATAACAGGAAACACATGTTTCTATACACGAGGCGTGGACGCTGTTAATCAGAAAACTCGCGGGAAATAATTCATTGACTGAAATGTCCAAAACAGGAAATTAATCGCGACTTCCCATGCATACAATATGGACACATGGCATGGCGCGATCTAGTTGTTAAAATATATAATATTACAATTATAAACGTGTGGGATTCCCACAGATCTTCAAGTGAATAGTCCATTTTAGCAGATATACAAGAAACCATTGTGGACACCGGTAATCTTCGTAAATTGTATAAGACTATAATAGCAAATCTCACACCAAAGAAGCGCTCTTTTATTGAATGACAGCTTTCCAGCAAGCGGGGTGTTCAAAGTAACATTAGCCCGAGTTTTAGTTGCAAATTTAAACTCAACAAATGCGCTGGATTTATTATTAGACAAAAAGGCGAAACCACTCTTGCAATGTTTGTGTAAGACGTAGCAATTGTCGTAGGCCTTTATTTTGTAATCTTACACGACAATGCAACTTGGGATTGGTTTCATAAGCAAAATGTCCTTGTTCATAAAGTCATTCGGTTACCGGTCTGCATGCCTCTTGTGTTGAGTGTAGAAACCAAATACTACTCGGTATTTTTTATTGGTTCGCTTTGAACCGAAGAAAATATAGGCCTATATTGTTTCACTTCCCTTTTCTATTTTCCTGCTTTACGACTGTGACTTTAGGAATGTAAGTGTACATATTACACATGTACAGAGTCGTATTGGTTTTGAAATATCATAAGGGAACTTCTCGAGAGATTAAAAATGAAAATGCTAGTCTGTTTTCGGCACTTTGACCCGGTATACTTTACTGATGAATTTTTAAACAACTTAACAGTCTACTATTCCATTTTAACAGGAAACATAAGCCAAATCGAGTTAAAGGCGATGCCTAATATATATTAATATATTTTTGGCACGGCCAGCTTTCATATTTTTTTATTAGAGAAAGTCACAGTAATGGATTAGATAATTATCTCCAAATTGTTAAGGAAGTAGTTTAAATACAAAAGAACTAAACAAATATTAAATTAAATAACTCAGCTTCAAAATGAAAATATATCAAAAAATAATGTTAAGACGAAAAACAAGAAGTCTGACCGACGCATAACCAACCATCTTTAACCGTTTTTCGGTAAATAAATCTTTTACAGAGATTTGTTATATTTTATCGATGGGCAGGGGAAAATTAGGGGGTGAATCTCAAGTGCTGGAGCAAGACTCCAGGTATGAACATGAATATCCGATCAAATTTTTAATCACTTGAGTGATCAAAACTTCGAAACTTAAAAAAACACATGTTTGCCAAGTTTTTTTGATGGTTAACTCTGGAACCCATTGTTTCTGCTTGCAAAAACATACGGTACATGCAATTTATAAGATATATGTTAAACTTGCTTTTACAAATAGTGGTGGTTAACACACGGTTAACCTTATCTAGTTTTTCTTGTAGTCTTATGCTGACAAAGCAGCCTTACGTAAGATTGTCGTTTTCGTTTCTTGAAATAGCGTTTTGCGCAAGTGCGAAAAAGATCGCACCACCATGTCCGGGAAGATACATCATCTGGAATTTAATTATAGCCTTACGATTTAAATTACTAGTTCTCGAAATTAGTAGTCATATCAGCAGATCAACTGGCAATGTGGTTGTCTTTGCTTAAAGGTTTAATCTACGTCAGAGTGTCGAGTCTCGGACCACTGAGGCGCAGATCCAGCAGTCAAATTACTCATTTGTAGCCTACTCAGGTTCCATCGCGAGGGCGACTTGGCACTGATCGAGTTTGATAAACCTATAAGTAGCACATAAAACATATTTACTCAAAAATTGACGCATTTGCTGCATAATTAAAAAAACATCAGTATAAATGAATGTCTGGACTTTCATTCGACAATGCGTTATACTTAGTGATGACTACAACTACACACTTAGAGATAACAAGTCAATATTGTGCAAGCAGCATGACTTTACCCAAATATACTTACGCATAAAGATTGCGTATACGCGACAACGTAGACTTACGTCAAAGATTAGTTTTCAACGCCATGTTCGACAGCACAAAGAAAGTAAAAATCAGCTCTCTTTTTCTTTTTTTAGTTTTTCTTAATTAGTCAGTCTCGCGCCGCTCTTTTTCTTTGCGGTCGCGTCTTATCAATTTCAAGCCACCGAAGATCTTCAGGCTGCTTATCGCCTAAACCGTATTTACTTTGGCTTGGCGGGGATCTGTGATTAGTAACTGCCGCATTGACCGAAAGGTGGATATAAAAGCAGCCTGTCGCGCCCCATTGAGCATTAGATACATTTAGTTTGCTTACAGAGAGCTGTTTGACAAAAATCTTTGCGACTTAGGAAGATACTTTGACAACGTTAAGTTGACAATGAATACCGTAAACCATTTTGTAATGGGCAACAAGGTCGAATTACCGAAATGTGAAGAATTGTGCGTTCGAGGACGAAGTACCAGCGCTATCACTTTGTTTCGCGTGTTCATCTGTTTTACATTTGCTGCCACCGTCGTTGAGTCATCGTCCATTGAAAGAACATTATTTCTTAATAATTTGATGCATCGATTTTCCAACTCCGAACAATTTCCACCAACAGCGAGATCAATGCAAGCCGAGGATTTAATTATTCCCCAGGCCGAGTACGACCTATCAGAAAAAGTTCTTAAGAGATCAACAAGATCGACTCATACGGATTATGAAAGTCACCCGCGACGGGAAGCATCGGGAAATAATGGTTTCAACCATTGTGACAGCTGTAAATTGGCACGAAAAAAAACTGTGTATATACCTGAGGCCGTGGAAGGATGTGATAGACCACGTGTGGTTTACAGAAGATGCCACGGATTCTGTTCTACATCTGAAGTAAGTGTTTTACACGATACTACAACTAAAGTATTACTTAATGCATCTATCTTGGTCTAACCATCTTTTCTTTTCAAAGGTTGCTGAGGTGAATGGTGGATTCGTGCGAAATCATTCAGTGTGTGCACCAAGTTTCACCGTAACTCGCCGTTTACCCTATAACAATTGCGTCGATGGGGTAAGGCGATTTTTTCACGTAACAGTCCCCGTGAGATGTGCTTGCATGGCGTGTGACCCGAGAACGACACGCTGCAGCTGGCTCTACTGAATGTTCGGCCAACACATCCAGCTTACCTTCCACTGTCGCGTGTCAGACTTATTGCACATTATTCGCTGAATCAAAGTACTTGTTTTCACCGCCATTATGGGCAGGGCAGGACAACAGTCTCCATCGCACGCCTAAGACGATTATCTTGTTTAGTGACGTAAAACGACTATGCAAGAATGACTGGTCTGCCAAGATCCTTAAATAAAAACTTCTATTTCGTGGAAAACGTCGACAAAACATTCTTTATTGTCGTCAATCACGCATTGCTTTCTTGTTTCGTACAATCGTACAAAAAAACAATATTTTCCGAGTATTTTCATATTTGCACATCTCTTCATTTCTATTTGCTGTGATATATATTATATTTAATGCAATAAATACAAACAGCCATTTTAGTTTGTGTTCTGGAAATATTTCCTTAGGGGGAGTTCGCGCACTAGCTATAAAACGTCTAAATTAGTGATTGTTTGATAGAGAACTAAATACTAAAAGTTGACTACCGCTTGACAATATCCGATTGATTGCACACCGGACAGACTTGCAGCGGTAATATTTAAGACAAACTCCGTGATTAAATTATTAGAACTTTCCACACCATAAAACCCACGTAGTAAAATTGCTAAAGATAATTAAAAATCGATGCATTTAATATATATATATTTCTCATACATCGATTTCGAGAGATAAGGGTTTATAACAAACCAACGGATTTTATTTCCGACTGATTCTATATTTAAATACCAGTTAACACAGAATACCAATTAATATGCAGATTTTATTTTTTCGGAATTTAATGTACGTAAATTCACCAACATTTTATCGCACACGGCAAAGCATAGCAGGTCGTATTTTTTTAAAACAACAAATGAACAAAATTACAAAAACGAGGCAAATCGAAGGACAAATGGACACGTCGTTATACATAAATGCCATGCTCATAAATGGTGTTATAGCTGGTGTTTGGCTTTAAAAAAGTGGCACGGATCGAAATTAAACCACGAACAGCTGCAAATATAGCCAGTATAAACCAAGAAAACTTTATGGCGAAGAGTCAAAGCATGCACCACAATCGCAGCTGGTGGCTGAGTGTATCCAGTGGGGAACCATTCTAGTACCGCATAGTAGATGAAAATGAATCTGCAATAAAGAGAAAGCCCATGAAATAATTTCAATTTACATCCTTAAAAATTTCAATTAAAAACCTTTTTTTCAGTTTGTAAAAAACACTTCGGCGTGTATCTTTATTACTATATACACAACAACCTAATTTAATAATGGACGCGTTGTTAAATATAGATTTTTATTGCCGTGCATGATGGTTATAAACATAGATTACTTCTCAGAAACAGGGATTGCCGGACTTTGTAATTTGTACCGATTTATAAACCACAAAATTCAAACAACGATTAAAACCCCGTCGTACATTTAATAGCTCGAAGCCCAGAATGGCAGTCTATAGCGGAAGTTAACGAACTTTACAATATTCAATCGGCATTTTGTGAAAAGGAAAAGTGACAACAACAACAAATTGAAACCAATGAGTTATTTATTCTGTGTAATAATTCAAAGATGACTTTGGTTCGGAATTCTCACGGAAACAATTTATTTTTTATTCAACGGAGATATCTATGAAAAATCGATTTTTACATTACAGTTAAATAGTTTTAAGTCTAACTTCGCGAAATGTTTAAATAGTGTTTAATCTGGTGGAATTTTAGGTTAACAGCCAATTCAACAGATAACCTTGTCGAATTAAAGATTTTAGTAATAGAGGATTTTTTGCGATGGAATTCGTACGAAATAGCCAGGAGCTCATTAATCATTCGAAAAAAGTAGACTCTGTGACCATCTCCGCATTACACCAGTAATCCTTACTAGGGCGATTGGACCAATAAGATATTTAAAAAACTATCACAGCGTTATTCTCAGTTCTACGCCATAGGAATTATAGCAGAAAAAACGTCCCATTTAATCTTACATCCTCTGTTTAACAACAAATAAAGTGGACTCCTTGCCTTAAATTAATCACCGGGCATTAAGAGGTTTAGGTTAGCATAATTGTAGGCTATTGTCCACTTTGACAGTAACTTATAGCGTCTTTGTCTTTCGGTTATTAAACCCTTTCATTAAACTGACAAGGTTCGGTTATTTCAGTATTACGTTAGTGGAAAAAAATTTAATTAAACAGGACACGATAATTTACAACATGACATTTTAAGCTTTAGTTTTCCAGAAACCAGACCGCAAGTAAATATATAACGGTCGGATTATCTGCCATGATTTCGTGGCCCAGTTCTATATTCTAATATTTTGCGGAAAGTGTAAATACGATAATAAATTGATTATGGTATAAGTATAATGTTTAATGCAGTGCGAAAATGCTAAACCAATATCAACCACGCCCTCGCCTACGTACTTTGTTCTAATCGTACTTTTAAAATAAACACACGGCTTTTTGTTTAACCAAATCACATTCAATTTACGCCCGATCTTTAAAATATTTTATGGAGACTATTATAGAATGCAAAATACTGTCGGATATAATTGATATAACAGTTCACACTAATGTAATAAAATTCGGTGGTTCGTAAACTGAAAAAGTTTGAAAGACTTTTAACCCCAAAGTGTGTACAAGAATAGCATTTGACGGTTGATATATTATATAACTAATAAGATATTTTAGGTATTCAGTCTTATGTAACATTCTTATCTCGTGATGCCGTGTAAAATATTAATCCCAATGTCCTTACAATTAAGTGGATTTATACATACACCATCACTTTTATATCTAAGGTTATCAGGTTCATTGTTTTCAGCTACATTGGCACCTGATGCTAAAAATAAATGATTATAGGAACGAGGCTCGCATGTTTGTTCGCTGTTAATCACTGCGCTTGTTTAAAACCTATACCACCACTCCGTCCGTGTGGCCCGTGCGGCTGGCAGTCGAAAGAGGCAATAAAGTATGTGGTCCTGGATGGACGCGATGACGCGATGGACTCTTATCTCATCAAAAGAAGCGTCAATTCCTAACAAACATAAAGGGAGGCGGTCGGTGATGTGGGGGAGGTAA
Organism: Ciona savignyi; assembly: GCA_000149265.1. Lineage (NCBI taxonomy): Eukaryota > Metazoa > Chordata > Ascidiacea > Phlebobranchia > Cionidae > Ciona > Ciona savignyi. The sequence continues at coordinate 38,975 of CH002271.1, forward strand.
AGGTTATCTCTGATCAAGGAATGTGGTGGTCCTCTATCGGCCCGTCTGTACGTTAATCTCTGGGCATCCATTCAGCTCTTAACTATATCGCGTGCTTGGGCCGTGCACACAGCTGTTTCTGTTGAAATCAAAATTAAAAATGGTGGGTATGGCATCGCGACACCGACAAGTCTCGATATTGCGTGCCGTGTCAGCCTTGATTTCTATCTCTTGTTGATGTTTGTTGGATTAGGCTCGGAAAGACTGAATGACAGTACTATAAAAAGCACGTTGAAAACTGTCTAATGGATGGAACAAAATTTATTGACTGATGCCACATCAGAAATATCAATGGTTATCCGTCCAACATCTTAATAAGCGCGGTAGGTGAAATTGATAAGAGGCCACAATCGCCACTGACGATCTTTTGGACACGTATACCCAAAACTTTCAGTCCTCCCAATATGTGTGACGGTCGCAAGTCGTTTACCTTTATTTGTTGCTATTTAAGATATCTAGTAGATAGCTCACTCGTTAACGCAATTTTAATCGAAATTTTTTTCCGGAAAAAGAAATGACCCGGACATTCTGGTGCAGTTTAATTAAAAGTCTTGAATAATCCGATGATCTAATTTGATTGTCCTGGAATTAATAAGAGTCATTCTTATAAAGCGGAGGCATGGGGACCGCATAATTTTCTTTTTTCATCCCTTACAGCATGAGGGAAACGTTTTTGGCAGAGCCGCAATTATGCGCGAAAGTTTGTTTGCAGTTATGAGATATAAGCTGTATTGAACAGCAACACTTTGCGACTCTGCTGGGCCGATTTCGGCGAAGGAATGACGTATTTGAACTGCGAGGGCAGCCGCATATGTCTGTAGTGTCAGCAACAAGACGAGGTACGAAAAGCTCCAAATATTCACCCAAAAACCACAGTTGTCGGAGAATATTGACCTTCAAGTTTTAAATTCGACGAAAGCACCGACACTCCTGCCCAAATTCCATATATGCCAACAAGACCGTCCTATACTTTATTAATTTCCGTATATGCGTAATGTCATTTACATGGTAGCCGTATTAATTATCAAATCAGATTTCCTATTCATAAACTATATACTGTACATCTGCAAAGTAATTTTGTCTATATATGGGCCTATCTGTATATGAATTAATAGCAGTTTTATTCAACAAGTGGTGGGTGCAGTTTAAAACAAAAATAATTTGATTTACACGCGGGGAGTCAATACCAAACATTTCGATAACTTTTTACTCATATTCCATGTCTATTATTGTTTACGAAAGATTTCCAGTTCCGTATACCATTTGCACCGAATGAAGACTAAATGTCTAATTCAGTTTTTAAATGTTACTGATTTCTCACCCCCTGGTATCGTTATTGAGGCCATTGTGTGTATAATTCATCAAACCATAAGTGACGAAGCATGACATGTAATGGTCTTATCACCATATTCATTCGTAAACAATATTTCCTTTCATACCGTTCTCATTACCGATCACATACCTTGTGAGCTATCGCTATTTGCACGTACATTATCTAATTAGTCGAGTTTCTTGGTGCAAATAGCAACGCTGACTTAACCAGGATTATGCGTGGCCGATTAGCAAGTTTTAAAGTCTATTTACCGGTAATAATAGGGCCCCAGGAACAAAACTTCAACGAGTGTTTTGTTATTAACCAGTCGGATTTGGGAGTTGCCGAGAAGTGTTTGGAATGTGTTGACCATTTCAGCGACTTTCTGCACGCTACGACGCAATTGAATCATCGTTAGAGCTTTCAAAGCAGGCGGCCATCTTAAGATAAAGCGATTCGGAATCTAGATCATAACAAACATTTCGCAGTAATACGACTTTAAGAAGCAACCGAACTGTAATTTTTGTTAACATGACACGCTTATATGATTCGATTCGTCACACAAATCATTGTCAGTGTGGTGTAGTCGGTATATAGGTCTGTGTTTCGCATTTTCGTGTTTCGCGCTACTTTCAGAATTTTTCGTTTTAAAAGTGACTCATATACATGACGCAACGGGCAAACAAAACAAAAAAAATCACGTTAATTTCATCATTGTGAGCTAAAATGGTTAAATTCATGTTTAAAAAATCTTTTCTTAATCATGGGATTTAAATATATCGTCAAAATGACGAGAACGGAGCCTACCTATAGCAATTAAGTAGAATAAAAGATTCGAAATGACCCATTTATTAATCATATTAAGTGAAAATAAACACTTATTTACCAAACTTTGATTTAGTATATTATTGGATTGCTATATACTGCCACCAGGAACATTTGTATGAAGCACAATTTTAATTACCCATGTATGTGAATCAGTCGGCTGGGTAATACACTTCACCGCACACTTTAGGTTTGGTTTTAAACCCTTTCTCTTTTTGCTGACTAACTAAACAAACAGATAGTTTAAATGACACCATTTGTTAAATATTTTTTCGACGTACAAACACAAAATTAAACCAAATGGTCCTTGTTTTAGTCATGTAAGTTGAAACCGAAGATCCGGAGAATTTGTATTTATAAATCCTGGTTACGGTCACATAAATTGTTTGACAATGATGCTGGTGAAACATTCCCGCTACCTCATTACCAAATTTCGACAAAAAAGTTACGTAATCAACTAAATATTGAATTATAAAGCCAAGTAGGTTTATTGTTAAACACCACTTAGCATTACATATTTCATAATGTTGATATGTTTAAGTTTGGCGTCTTATGTGGCAAGCTAATCCGATGTAACGGCTCTGTGAAGACTGATTTAGACGAAAGGTATCATATCCAAGGAGACTCACGCATAAGCAATTATTGTTACTTAATTGGCACCAGCGACATGTTACTTACATACGAATTAAAGAAACCAAAATAAATAAACTAAACCGGTGAATTTTAAACGTCCCAGTTCTTTGATATTACATCAATATATAAAAGGGAATATACGTTGTTTTCCTATTATAAGAAGAGTAGTTCGACGAAACGTTACGAGTAAAAAATTAATTTTAATTTCATTTATTGTTCAGTGTTTTTCTTTCCTCTTATAATAGTGCGACAGCATGAGAACGACCTTGTTTGGTTCCACAAGGAGATGGTCGAAGTAAAACCAAACAAATGCTCAAGTCCGGGTTTTGGTAAATTTTAAGTTTGGATAAATTTTACGCCACCATACAAAAATCACTCCACTATCAAGCGTAGTTCACGTCGAATGTTTTATTAATGTACATTGAGCAATGGTAGAAAACGTTTGAATGGAATAATCGGTCGATTTGTCATTTGAACGTTCGACATTATCGAAACCTCGTGAATTTTTAGACCACGCACAAAGCGTGACACTTTAATGCAAAACGCGATGTTGTCGCATTACACGTCATTCGATGACAGGGACTTTGGGAAATCCCTTTTAAAATGCCGACTTCTTGAGATAACGGTGGCTCATGCCATCTGGAACTTTTAACATTTCTGCGGCTGATCAATTTTTGATGGAGTACTGCTTTATTTCGCTCATTAGAGCTCTGTCTGTTGGCCATAGAATAAACAATCGAGTTTTATCTCGATTTTAACTAAGATTTCGCGTAGTTCTTGCGTCAGTCGCCACTATACGACCATGATCCCTATTGCGATAAATTCTTGGAGCTTCTCTATCGCAGTAAGAGGCCGAGTTTGTTGGTAAATAACTGAACGATAAATTTCTTGGCCAGTTCTGTACGCTTGGTGCCCCCTATCTGATATTGTTCGCGTGACAGCAGACTAAGGTGACTCTATTGCGGCGCGCCAACAATTATTTACGAAAATCTGGTCGTTGATGTGTCGCCCGGCTCTCACGCGAAGGTTCATTAGCTTTAAGTTCGCAGGTGGCCTTATTAGGAGTGCTTAATTAACCCAATGGTCCACAGTTTGTGTGTTGTATCAAATTCGCCCGCGAAACCGACAGAAAGTTAAAAACAAGTGTCGCGAAGTGGCGATCTTTTTCTCCAAACCTCATTATCGTTAAACCACTACATCGACTTTGACGTCAAAAATCCGTCATAAGCCTCAACTTTGACCGATCGAAGTCTCATTAACTGGTTAATGGAATTCCGATCAAATCAATAATCGCTGGATTGAAAAACAACAGCACAATGTTGCCCAAGGCCCCGAGGTGTGTTTTATCACCATGCCGGAATACGACAATATGCGAAATGTGTTATGCAATATATATTTATACCGTACACATTTAATTAGAATTCCTTTATACAATGTTGAAAAACACCCACATGCGTCATGTAAAAATGGGGAAAATAAAACTTGAATAAGTACACGCCCGTTGACTGCATGGTAATACATGTTTGGCAATTTAAATCACGTAGTTCTGCGCTACATAGAAAACGGCCTGTTACATCTAAAATGTTTTTAAAAACTGAACATGTTATCTTTTTCTACACCAGAATTGTCAAACACGCATCCGCATGCGGCTTGCATTAAAATATTTCTACTAATACGTAAAATCCTATTACTTCCATTCAAATCAGGGAGTTCTTCTTCGTGCGACACATGCATATTTAGTCGGCTATAGATTGGAGGGAGAGCGGGTGGTGTCACGTTTTCCATATAAGTTTGGGGACGAGCGATTGGACGAACCATTGCGCGAAAATATCTGAGGCAAGATGGCGTGGCGAGATATTTTTGTATCTCAGAATAACACGCTGTCAAGGTAATGATCTTGGCGGCTACGTAAGAAATGATTAATTTGCCGAGACAACTTCTAATCTGTGAAATGTCGTATCGCGAAATTCGGTTGTTTAAAAATGAAACCGATATAGAAGGTAGTGGATGAATAATTGATATGCGACTTATTCATCGTGGTAATCATACGAAACCATGTGCTAAGAAGAACCGTGGGAATTGAAACTGTGCGCTGCTTTTTTAAATACTGAGACATTGTGTAAACTGATGGACACTCTTCTTCCTGACCAGCATCAGTAAGAACTGACGTAAACGACCTTGGACAACCTCGACGTCGCTATTTCAGAACTGCGTGAAATTAGCAATTAAACGCAATAGTACGCTTCTATACTTGGTACCTTTTGACGCAATGCGATCGTATCTTTTTACCAACAGACGGCGGTACCACTGTTAAATGTCTGTACGTCAAGGTGCAAAAATATTTTCTGTATTAATGATATTTAGCTTGCCCAGAGGTTAAATGTCGTAATGTGTTGTGTCATTTGACGCATATTTGTCTCCCATAGGTTTGGGCATTTGTGAATTTAATTGACTTAGAATGTCACCGTTCTCAAATCAACCGGACTTAATCCACTATTTGCGTCACACGAAAAACCTACTTATAACCAAATTGTATAGCATATTGTTTTACACAACATGCAATAAGGTTTATTAAACGCGCTTGGTAATTAGCAAAATATTTGATTTATGTACATGGCACATCCACCAGTTATCCTTGGCATTATTTTTTGAAATATTTCTGCGTGAAAAACTAGTATTTTTTCGCTTTTAATTTAAATTTTCATTTCTTACCGATTTTGTACTTCGCGGAAAAAAATGATGGTGTCTATATAGGTAAAATATATATATATATTTCCAAACTTCAAAAATTAATATTTATGAAAAATATTAAGATCTGGTCTTATCTACCTATACCCAGGGAAAATTTAGATTTAACAGCAGTATAAAATAGTCAGGCATACAATTTACAAAAATTTCCAAGGGTAAATATATATACAAATAGTGATTTGAATATAACATCTGCATCTATCTCGACATGAGAGAGCAAAAATAAATATGTGTTGGTCGGTGACATGCCGTGGACATGATAAATATTTACGGGGTTGTGTGCGGAGATGCGACTGTCAATCAAGTAGGAAGATTCATCAGTCGATCATGCCAGATTATGAAGGGTTATCAATATTGACAAACAACATTTTGTGGTGTTTGATGACACAGGATAATGCTAGTGACGTCAAAAGTGCATTCTTGACAAGGAGATCTGGGGGCTTTTGATCCTAGGTACATCTTAGAACCTTAAACATTTTTGTAGACGCTAAGCGTTTTATGGTGTACTTGTCAGATAAACACGACAATGGCGGGAACAACAGATTTCGAAGTGAAAAACTCCAAAATAAGTTTTTAGTTCATATTATTAAAATGTTATTGTCTACTTTTCATAACCTACCACTTCCGTATTCAGTATTGTGCAGCACGAAGATCTTGACGTGATATTCCTACCGGGGAATGCGGCTTTGGTTCGAACGGAGGAAGGTATGGAATAAGACCTACAACAGCCGTTGCAGGCGGTGATGTTGATTTCCGCATATACGCACCCGGGAATTCGAATGTGTTTGGTGTAGGCTGAAATTAACGAAATATTAATGTAAATTGTAAAATTTAGGTTTTGACCGGTTGTGCTGATGGTTAGCGCGAACCGACGTATAAAATTATTTTTACTTAATCTTGACCGAAATAAAAAATGTAATTTAAAAAAAAAGTTAATTGTCTGCATTACATATTCAGGGTTTAAATATATATATTTGAAAAATGTTTTTCTACCAATCTGTAAATATTACACATAATAGCTATAATAATTTAACAAAATATATCGAGCAGAAAATAAAAACTTTTTTGGGTGCATCAAGTCTCGTGCAATAAATAATTGTATTTTTTACACGGAAGTCTTAAAATCACTTACTCTCTAAGTGACATCCAGTCCGACGGTGATGTCTTGCCACGACAAGGTTTATAGCGCAAAACAAAGACATGAACCAAATGAGCTGCATTGTTTCCACTTGAATTGATTCTTGACGGTGACACTTATAAGAAGAGCACACTTATAATTAATAAACACTGCTTTCACTTTGTGGCAATCCTTTTAAAAGGACCTTTTGTCTGCACTATAATTTAGAATCTAAGTATAATAGTCTGAATATAAATAAACATTAATTAACTTAACACCTCCATCAGTTTAATGATAGCATCCAATACCCTGGGATAAGCAATGTAGGCCCACCAACCACCACAGATTATTTGATAAGAGACAATATCCAATCCCGCTCATTAATGACACTCTTAGTCTGAAACATCCTACAATGGATAGTAAGATTTATACATAGCTTATACATTTTCTATTTATGTTGTTTCATATACATTTTCTATTTATGTTGAGTTTTGATAATAAAGTTAACTCATATATAACCTTCATCAACACAATATTTTCTGTACGTCTAAATCAGGGTATAAAAAAAACTTTACATACACAGTTCATAGACACGCATCGCTAAACCTATTGCTCCTAGTTCCTTGTTACAGCTAATTTCGCGATTACTACATTTAATGCTTAATCAGACTACAGAGCGTGGCTACAGCGGGAAGCGATTTCTCGGAGGCGAGCACCACAGCTTAGAGGCTCAAAAATCGTGTTAAGATAAACATCACAACTCATTGTCGTAGCGACAACACAATTTCAACCTTTACAGTACAAGTCAACATTCTTTGAATATAAGACCTATGTTTATTATCGTAGCAGCCGAGTATTTCACAAATTGTAAGTAATATATATTGAACAACGTGAAAGTGTAAAATCATTTTCGGAAAAACCGCCTATACCGCTAAGTACACCCTATCAGATATCACACCGTAAATGTAAATTTGCTAGACTTCTTGAAAACAGTAACGTCATGCTGATGAACTTACATAACTTTGGAAACCACAACATACCTAGAAAGCGAACCGCCACATAGTTACTGCATTCAATCCCAACTATATAGTGTAAAAGAATATATATAATTTAAACATTGCCAGAAACAGTGGGTAATCTTTTGTCTGAACCACGTAAACCGTAAACGCCAATCAAAAAACATAAATTACTATGATTCCGTAACATCGATCATGTGACATGTGGATGTGTGGCATTGGACTTAGGCGTGCTTACATAGCAGTGTCAGTGCTAAATTATGGATTTTACTCTAGTGCGGGAATTTAAATATTTATACAGTGAATTATTGATTACATAATTACACCTTTTATCTGATTCCGTATGGACCAACACGCAGTTAGCGATTCGCGGCTGAGCTGAATGTGGGTTATAGGAGCATTACAAACATTGGTACATTACACATGACATTACCTGCCATCACTTTTAATATAACGCTGCCAACTCAATGTAAATTTATAATTCTAAGGAAACAGATCAAATCGGTTCACTGGTGCAGAAAGCTAAAGAAATGCTATACTTAAGTCAAATTTTCTACGAAATTGTGATCACCTTGTGCAGAGAGTATATCCCTGTAGGCGTGTGCTTACAAAGACATTGCCTGTCTTCATCCGATATGCGATTAACAGCAGGAAATTCGTCGGTGGGCGGTAACGTTTAAGAAGATCAAGGATTCCGCTTTCTGAAGTAGAAACAACACTTCATAAACTCGTAAATGCGCGAATAGTTTAGGTTATTGTGGCATTATGGTTTTGTGTCGATATGTAGTTTGCCTTCTTTGTTTATCGAATATAACCAGTTTCGTACGATTGTCTCATCATCCGGTTGCCTCTTCATTTACGTATTCCACAACTTACCCCACTAAAACAGCATTTTGAGTTTAAACCGGTAATAAAAATTATTTTTCACCGCAGAAAGGATTTACGAATTCAAATTCCCCTTATTACACTGTTAAATGTTATCAGAAGGTTACAATCTAGTGACGTCGGAATATAAGTTTAATCTGACAGCGAATGTCACAATTACTTTGTAGCATAATCCTATGACTACGTATTCCAAATGAAGCCTCGCGGTTTTGCCGACCTGTTGGGCTATAATCTGCAGTTTGCGTGAAAATGAACTGATGCTTGATATTTAGGCGACACTGATTGCTGCAATGCTAAAGTATTTCGACTTGTAAATGTCAGGTTAGTTGTAAAACAAAACGGCTCAGTCATATGTTATTTTCCTGTAACGCACATCTTGTTGAGCTTATAGTTTCGAAAGGAAGTAAACATAAGTGATAAACTTGATGTGTTCAGTATAGTTGCCTGAAAAATTATAAATGGCTACTGACATCGAAGAAATATTCACGAACAGCGGGGTGATATGAATTAAGTTCGCTTCAGCAAAAAAATGATGATATAAATACAATTATTAATTCCACATGCTGTTCTAACAACTCTTTATTCTTACCTACATCCGGGAGTTGGTGATGTTTTTTATGCGGGCCTAGTTTCGAGCCTTTTTTGTGTACGCAAGTACGCGTGGATTGCCTTTAAACTTATAATCCACTCGATTCGACGCAATGTCCGTATAGAATAGTGAACCTAGTTAACCGACCGCTTTCGTCCACAAAACTATGTTTTAACTGGTCCAAGTTTCGAATATATGATAGTTCGTTACAAGGTCCGTTACAAAGGGCGTATGTTTTTGAATCGGTTAAGAGCTGAATGGATGCCCAAAGCTTATCATACAGACGAGCCGATAGAGGACCACCACATTTCTTGATCAAAGATAACCTTTACCTCCACATCACCGACCGCCTCCATTTCGCGTTTACTATATTCAGGCTCAGTTTACGTCACACGACATCTTTTTGTTTTATCACATTCCAAGGAGACGACTTGCATACATCCAACACGCGAGGGCACAATTGAGAAAACACCTGAATTTGCTAATAGTTGGAGATGAAGGAACTTATTTACGCTTTGGACTTTTTTGGTCGGTTGTTCGATTAGAACCCGTTAAAAACGTAGTTAATTAAGTACTTACTAGGTGTATACTGTCAATCACCAAGAGGGTAA
>CH002271.1:48849-68610 GCA_000149265.1 Ciona savignyi
CCCAAAGCTTATCATACAGACGAGCCGATAGAGGACCACCACATTTTTCTGATCAAAGATAACCTTTACCTCCACATCAACCGACCGCCTCCATTTCGCGTTTACTATATTCAGGCTCAGTTTACGTCACACGACATCTTTTTGTTTTATCACATTTTTATGTTTTTAATACAAAATCTTCATATAAATAGGTTGCCATTTTAACCTGAATGCAAAAAAAACTTGAATATGAAAGTAAAAACGCACAGGATAAAATCCTAATACTCATTTTAACCATCAGATGGTGTTTGTTTTTCCGAATTTTTATTTGAAATGGTGTGCTGTGGCTTAAGATCGCCATCGTGTGTCATCGAAAGTCAGGTAAAACGACTTTATACAGTTCAGATTAGTTTATGTAGGCAAATGTCCGTGTTATGGCGGTCCAAATATTACAGCCAGTATGCATTGACTAAAGATAACAATTTTTATTCAAATAGCACTCCATCTAGAACAAGACGGACAGTTGACTGTAGGCGATTATCGAGGTATATCGTGTGCTGGGTGATATATGTTAAGCTATTGCGAAATTGCTTAATAAACATCGTTACCTATAGTTTGCACAGTATATCTAGAACGTTTTAAGAAGTTGAGCTAAACTTAAAATATGATTTGCATTTAAAATTGAATTTTTTAAAAAAGTATTTAAATCTAAAATTACGCTATAAATCATGTGCCCAAAATCAACAAATGGGGTACAGCTACAAACTTAATATGACAACTTGCTTGCTAGCATTTCAATCACTAAAATGCACCGCTATTACAGCATTCATTGCTGATTAACAATTTGATAGTCCCTATATTTTGGGTTATATGGCGCGAAGCAGCATATGCTTGGTGACACAAATAACATTTTTAGGATAAACACAGTGTGGTAAAACGACGATAATTATTTAACGTAAACTGTTTTCTTTCAAAGACTTTACTGTGAGATTCTGACTGAAAACAAGAAGTTGTAAATATCTCACGAACTAATGTGTTAGAAGCTAACGCTAGGTTCGCTAGCGTTCCATGAAAGTTAGGATTCATTTTCTGTAACTCTTAGGATTTAATGTAACTTTGAAAAGCTTTAATTGTAGCAAACGATTTTATAAAGTGACCGAAATAATGACAAAGTGAAAAACACCAAAGTCTTACTGAATTAATGTATAAAGGGTGGACAATTTGAGATATGACGTGCCACCTACCGCCAAGCAAAAATCACTTAAATATGCTAAAACTAAAACAATTTATAACAGTGTAAAATATTAATTATTCTTTTATTTATACTAAGGTCAATATATTGGTTGGTTTTAATTCAATTTACTTTTTTGACAGCGCTATTGGATAATATATATGCTTGTGAACTGCTTGTATTGCTTATATCATTAAATACATTAAAAGCAATTGTTGACAATGTTGGCTTCAGCTGTAGTGCGTGGTGGGGAACTTATAGCCGCAAATGGCGCAAGATCAACCTGAATCCGGAAACTAGCTGTAATTAAAACGTATGCGGTGTAGTAAGAATCAGGAATACCGAAATATTGGCAGGTAAATAGAAAGCAATGGCCTAGGAAATGCCAATAAAATGTCTTATTGGCATATTTTCCTCTGACATATCAAAAACCCTGCAGATTGTATCAATTAAACCTTCAGCTTTAGTGTATGATGAACTGTTTAGTCGGTCCATATGTTGGCTGGTTTCTACATTGAAACCTACTATTATTCATGTGAGTCTCCTTGAAGGATGTTGTTTGAACGAAAATCAACCTTTCTTACATTCATTTTCTCTCACACAAAATATCATCTTATACACCAAACATCGTCATGTCAGTAATACTACAAGCGCACTGGTATACTAAATATTGTTTTCTTGGCAGTTTATTAACGGAAATTTAAAGGTAAAAGGTTTAAAAGAAAATAATTACCCATGGTTGTTGAATTTCCTGTGCGGTAATCAACCATCCCATTAAGTATTCCAAGAAAAACGAGGTAAAATTTTATTCATACTTCCCCACGTAAATGTTACCAACTAACCACGGTTTAATTAAACATTGAAACTGGTAGTTATATTGTGGACTGTTGATTATTATCATATATACGTGACCGCATGACTTTTGGTCAAAATCTATAGCTATAAAATCGGCAGGTTCTCAAGAAAATATAATTTAGTATCATAAAAATATATGCCTTTGTACCTTTAATTTCGCATGGGATATTCCTAAACGCATTTCGTTTTGGGTATATCAATCAGTATTTCGTGAATACCACTTCTTATGTAAGACTTGAATATATTTTGGCACTATTGCCGAAGGGGTTAGGTTAACTGAACAAATTTCATCTTTCGCGCCTTGCTTTCTCTCACCGAGTTGCCTAAAAATAATGCAAATTAGTCCGACCGGTTTTGGCTTCGGCAGTCTGCCGTAACCCTATAGTTTAGGATCAAACCCAGCTGCTGGTAGATTGTGCACGGCCTTCAGCAGATATTATCCAGTTACGTAACGCATTAAACTATATAGATGAAACGTATCAATTGCATACAATAGACTGTAACAGTTCGAGTAACCATGTCCGTAACCGAAAAATGCACGTGTGATAATCCTATACTTCCTTTCCCATACAAGGTGATAAAACATGAACTTTTCCATCCCACACAATACTTATTCATAATGGCAATTTAACATATTCTATGTAAATTGCAGGGTTTTTATTTGATCAATACAGTTTCAATGTGGGATGGAAAAGTTCAATACAGTTTCACTGGAAGGCGAAACAACAAGCTTACCAATAAAATCTTGTTCGTCTGAGCAAAACGTCATAATGAATTTAATTTTGGGGTAAAACTTTATTTTAAATTCACCAAATAATCTACTACAGTTCTAAACGTCTAGAATTGTGTTGCTATTTGGGCTTTACACTCAAACCATTATACTACTTCAACCCTTACGTTCCAAACTTGATGCATACAAAAGTTAGTTAAGTTATAGTTTATAATACCCATAATAATAATTATGCCTAAAAATCGGTTTTAAATTATGGCGGTTTGTAAATTTCCGCACATTTACATATAAGTATCAGTTAAAGTAAAGTGGTGGTTGTTAGGTATATGTTTCTTGTCCACATAGACTAAAATAATACAAGAGCAGTGTAACGGTTATAAGGATACTCAGATAGATCGTCAACATTAGTGATAACTACATATTTCCTTAACATCTAAAAAGGGCCTTTAAATATAGAAAGTTAATTAGCAGTATGCATGATGAGCACAAGCAGGCTTATAAGTCTGCGAGGTTTGTTTACAAATCGACGAAGATGGAAATTCCCGAAACTTCCGTGACGGTGAATCCGTCAGAATCTATAAAGTCTGTATGCACGAGTCATTATATCGAACGCCCGCAGTCGTGAGAGAACAGAAAGTAAAAAGGAAAATGTCAGGAAAGTTTTGGAAATTAAAACAAAATGAACTTGGACAAGCGATGGTAGCTTGATGGTATACAGAAGTTTGCAAATTGCGTATATGTAAAACAAACTTGTGCGTATATATAATTATGAGAGATTTAAAAACAGAGCACATTAGGTCGTATAGGGCGATTTGGCAAATTGATATGACACGGGCGCACTTAGTGCGTAGTCGTTCTATTAGTATGGTAATTTTGAGACCGTTACGGTTTAGTCAATTATTCGCTAGATTTTCTTAGGTACGATATTAAATCCCATCTTCAGTAAAGGATACTAAAGGTATCTTAATTCCACTGTAAGAAACTGGAATAACTCTTTGCCGAGCCCGTTTAATTGCATGAATATTAATTGTTTACTTTTTAGGCGGTTTATAGCATTATTTTCATAAAATGAAGATGCTAATTTTCTACGCTACCGTGTGGGCCTTGACCAATTATGTTGCATTAGCGTTGGAATTCTCCAGAAACGGTAAGGTGTTGTAAGAAATATTATTTTAAATATTGGCGTCGATCTTTCCAATATTCCCTGGATGTTATGCTCATTTGGTGGCCAAATGGTTAACGCGACCGATATAAATACCGACTCATTTTCAAAAACGGTCCGAGTAACGAGCCCACCATGAGTTCGAAACTTGGCTCGGTAAAAACAATTCTAACAATTGATACTTAAAAAAAACATTATATTATCTGCCATACTAATAAATACCCACAACCGTCACAACTTTCGTCGAATTTTTCTAAGTCTAACTTAGACCGATCATCTTTTACTTGGTTATCAAAATTTATAATGCCGAGTAATTTGATTAATTCTTTATGCGTTATGTCTTTTGGGTATATATATATATATATATATATATATATATATTGGTAAAACACTTTAGATTGGACTATTGGGCACGGTAAACAATAAATAGATTTACTCAACTCTTTTAATTAATTTAAACTTTCTGGGTAATCGATTTAATCAATTTATCTTCGATCGTACGAAAATAATACTTCGTTACTCTTTTGGAGATTTTACCGGTGCAATGTTTTTAAAAATTTATTAATTTAGGATTTTTTGACCACTGTAGCACCGAAGGAAGCCGAGAAATGAAGGTCTACTTCGGCTGGCCGTTTAAGTTATCTTGTGACGAGGTTTCAATGACCGATATTTACGAACTTCAAGAGAATACAGATGTTGTTCGAGTGAGTGTTGACTCTTTTTTCCACCCTTACTTCCCTAGTTTATAAATGTAAATAGAATCAACACCTATATGTAACAATTTTGTACATAGGGAATTTTTAACACAAAATAAGAACACAACCATTAATAAATATGTGTTGTAAAGTTATAATAGATGTTATTATTTAGACTTATGCTTTCTAACATTGACATTAAAACAATTCCAAATGTGACAAGTTATCTTTATTTTGCGTTGCAGTGCTTGATTTTCGACAACAGCAAGCAGATAGTTGCACTTAACGAGACGTACAGTGATCAGTACAGCTACGTCGACTATGATATACATCCTCAGTATGAAGCCGGTGTTTTAAACGTGAATAGTTCAACCAACTTCACCGTTGCTTTGCAGGTAGGCAATAGTTTCCATCAATTATTTAAAGGGGAATAGAGCAAGAAGAAAATAAATCGCACTAATGGAAATACAGAACTGCATGTGATAATTTTGTTATATACACGTAAACGATTACTATACATGTGACAATTCTAATCTAACAATAATTAAAACAAAAATAATACTTCGTCATTTTTTGTTTTTTTATACATAAATTGGTGGTTTAACATTTGTTGTAGAAAGAAGTTCTCTCACTTTTTTTTTACGATGTGAAGTGATTAGAATATATTTAATAATCCGATTAGATTATAGTGTTTGTGAGAATTACACAGGTGCTTTAATACAGGACTTCGGCGTAATAGCCAACTACGTTTCTCCATTTAAGTTAGTGACTGGTTGTACCACCCTAGTAACGTTGCTTAACACGTGGCTTCCACTAAAAATACCAAATATTTATAACTCCGTTTTGGGGTCTTTAACTCATAAAATATTTCAAAATGGTGATCATATATAAAGACAGACGACAATCAATGTTGGTCGGTGGATATCAACCTCATGACATCGAATTCACCGAATGAAACCTGTGAGGAGTCGATGCAAAATTCTCAGCATATTACAGTGAAAATGGTCCATGGCAAAGACTCACATTTTACTTGTGCAGGCATGATTTCTTGCTAGATAGCGTTGTTACCTTAGTTTAAATACATAAGCTTAATTAGAAAGTTCATGTTTAATATGGTCGAATAAAAAGAAAGTGCCAATTTCCATTAATTAGAAAACGGATATTGTGTTAAATTTATTATTTTCCTAATTTCAGTACCGTTAAGCGTGTCACCGAAGATTCACGGCCAGAACTTTACATCACGGTGGCTACGCAACTGTGAATCCTTTATACCCGAAAGAAACAACATGCGTATAGTGGACAACCGGGTGATATTTTTATCTCACGAACTAAATCTAAATAAATAAAACAAAATGCTGGTTTACAGATTAAAACCATAATCGTTTAATTGAGTCATTAATAATTATTAACCCCCTGGTACAACTCAAACTTCGATGGCGGGTTTGAATAATGATCGTACCATTTAACGCTTTAGATTTATATATATTTTCAATTGAACTTAATATTTTTAAAAATGAAAAATTACGAATTTGCAGCTACAAGCACTGAGTGCAGCATATTCCGATGCTGGTATCTACACGTGTGCGATAACTCACAATCAGCTTACAAGATACGTGGTGCACTTTTCGGCTTGTGTGCAGCGTGAGTTTGGGCTTTTACCATATTTTTGTAAGGACCAAACTAAAAAAAGGGAAAAGGAAATTGATCATTAAAACTATAACATGTTGGTTAGAATTTGGGTAAAAAGTGTGGGCGTAGAACTGGTCTAAGGTAAGCATTAGGAAAATAAATATAGTTTGCTTCCGTTTATTGTGCTGTTTAAATCAATCCATATACCAACCTACCCGTTTCCTGTATAAAATCAAAGCGGTTTTTTCCTGTAAATTTAACCCCGAAGTGTGGCGTGTTAGCTTACCTTAGTACAAAATGGCAATAACATGCAAACCCAACGCAGCACCTGTCGCGCATGGGCTGTTCGCTTTAGCTTGCAAGCACCGAGTAATCCACGTAGACGAAGGTGCGGATGCCATAATAGAATGCGAAGCGAATGAAGGAAGCGGTGGATTGAGCATATATGCGCTCAACTCCTATTGGTTAAAGGTTCGTGTGCATTGTATATATATTGAGTGATTTCTATTAAATATAGCACAAATTGTGTTAAAATCAATGTTGTACAATAAATTTATATAAAAAAGAGCTTTCACTGTAATCTAAAGTTTTGTCTCTAATAGATAATTTGGTGTTTGAAAGACAATGCAAGCATTTTAAATGTGCTATGAATATGTATGCAATCTGGCTATACTACGATTAGTTTTGTTGGTTTATAATTAAGATTTCATGCCGACGGAAAAAGATGGAACTACTGAACGGGTGTGTCATGATTTTGGAGTCGGAATGAGATCTCGGAGCAGCACATTTATAGCGGAAAAATTCGACTGTGAAATGTGAGTTGACCGTGCTGTGGCTGATAGTTATACTGAACACAAATAGAAAATCTCTTTGCGGTGACGCGGGAAATTTGGGGATTGAGGCAAAATTTATACAGATGGGCAGATGCGACGGCGATTTGTTATTTTGTAGATAACATCGCCTAAGGTGAGCTATTCAAATACTCAAACGCCGATAATCCTTGCCAGTTTCAAGTGGTATTATATTTATATAAGCCGGTACATTGCACATATAACAGTCAGACAATTTAATTATTTCATCTGATTTGCGCTTGCCGACTCCGTACATAAAATATTTTCATTTTATTTGAGCTTGTCGACGAGTTAGGAGCTCGCTTTATAAATCCGCCCTGGAGCTGTCTTTTGCGAATTTCATGATCGGCCGGGGAATACCGGCTCAGCTTCAATAAAGCGCAGTGGCGTTTAGACAATGAATAACGCTTCATGCGCCGACGACTTGTAATTTGGCTCCAATTTGAAGGAAAACAAACCGGACAGCTTGCTTTGATCGCGTGCCCACCGGCGAAGAAGAATCGAGAGCTTTCAAATCCAAAATTAAACTCAAGCTTATAATCAGGTGAGTAAGGTAAATAGCTCGTTTATGGAATATATAAGTTAAACCGGCTCACGGCGCCATCTATTGCATTTTACAATTTATAAGTATATGCCGAGGTATGGTCTTTTGGTCAGCGTTTTTGACTTTTCTAACACACAACATTTACATTGGTGATTTTATGTTATAAATTTGCTTACAGTTACACTGCAATCACAGTATAAATATTCACTTATATAATTTAAAATATTGGTTGCCAAAATTTTTTAACCCTTTAATCATTATGTTAATGAGTTACAATTTCACGTGGACATTAATGTTATCACCAGTCAAACTCAATTCCACAACAAATATTTTTATCCGCAAGATTTATTAGACGACAATATTGTTGTAAAAATCATTTTAAATGGTCTTTGCAGTACACAGTTTGAGGACCATTGCTCTAGACAGTAATAAGTTATATACCATGTAATCAGTCATTATAAAACCGATTTTAAATTCATGATTGGCTCGTTTATGCAGGTGATATTGTAAATCCAGATTGTGCCTTTCCTCTGTCGATTTTTTTACTTTGTCAATTACTTTAATCAGTTTAACGCTTGGTCTAATTGGAATTTTAATTTATAATGGTACTTTCCGTTCTTAGGAACGTTTCTCCGAGCGATTATGGAACTTATACTGCTGTTGTTGAGAATTTTCTCGTAAAAGTCAACGCTACGGTTATCATCAAGAAAGACCATGCATCCACAGCTGCAAAGGCCACTGTCGGAATCGCTGGCGCATTTGGAGGAGTTTTAGGACTGTTGATAATTTTGGGCATTGTGTACTTGCTAAGGACACGTAGAGGCGAAAGACAGCTCACTACAGCAAAATACAGGCACTGTAGAATATTTAAAATATAGAAGCTTGGTATATACTTGGGTATTAAATCAGCTCGACCAAAGTGTATCATATCTAAGCGCACCAGATTTACACCACCACTAATTTAATATCCCGTGCGTGTTTTTTAAAGTTGGTAACTGCTTCAACAGTGATCGACTTAAAATTTTGTGTCCTGTGCTTGCAAAGGAAATCCTCTTGAAAAAAATGCTGAGCATTTCCAAAGAGAAAAGACAATACATTTAACTGTGTTTAAAAAACGATCCAGTACTTTCATTTTCCAGTAAAATTTATTTGATTTCGCTGTCACCAAGAAATGATTGCGATTTCTGCAACTGCAACCGAAAACCTAAAAATTACCGACAGTGAAAAACTGATATACAATTTGGTGCCGAGTAAAATCAGTTCGATTCAGCAGATTTCCTGGAGAATTTCTGGCAACAAACGTGACGGCAAGAATCATTACCACAAGTGATTTTAATTATTCTTCGCCGTCGATTTTCCTAAAACGTTTTGGTAATTTCCGTCCATAAATCCGGGCACTCGCAGCTCTCCTTGTTTCGTGATAAATTTTCCTGGAAGGGGGTATAAAGACGACGGTTAATTGATTTTAAAATAAAAAAGTTTTTTAATGATTATTAAATCACGGAAATAAGAATGAAAAAAACGATGCTTGTTTTTGCATTTGTCAAAACATACCCAGTGTGTGCGCATTTTATATGTAATTGGTTTTAAAATAGATATAAAGGTTATATCGCCAATTGTCATGATGTAATTGGTTTTAAAATAGATATATATCAGAATACATCTATTGAAATAAATGCATTCCTTTGTGTAATTAGGTAAATACCTGAAAAACCTTTAGGGAAAATTGGCCGCTTTAATAAGGCGCAGAGGTGCTGGCGTTTGGATTTCAACATGTGAGCTTTATCACTCCTGTCATCTGTCGGCATAAGCATATCGTCATCTATTTCCATATCCATTGCTGCAGCTGCTTTATTAAACCAGTCATTGTGCAGCCGAACCTGTTGTAAAATCCATAGGTATCTTATTTTTGCATGCACATAAAAATATTATGCTTTATGAATCAAGGCATATGCTCCAAAAGAACATTCTGAGAATGATATAACGAAATATTGCGATACGAAATGTTATTTGACAATATGTTATTGTAAGGTAAAACAAAACTGTGCTATTATTATTGATCAACATGATTCCACTCCACTTAGTAATGTGCCTCGAAAATCAAACACGGTAAAGTACCTTCTTTTCTCTGTGCGACATCGAGTCCACTTCTCGAGCCAAATTGACCATTTTCTTAATAGCTGCCATGTAGCTTTCGTTAATGATGAAAAGAGGAAGTCCGTCTTGCTTGTCCAGGGATTTGCAGATGCGCTTATACAATCCCATTTCGTCTGGACTCACAAATAACAAGCTCAAACCAGCCTGGCCTAAGAGAGGGAGATAAATCAACCTAGTTAGTTAAGCATGACTGTACAGTTAATATTTTTAATATTCCTGTATTTCTGATAATTATTTAGTATCTTTTATTAATTTTAGTTATTTTTTCTGGATATTGCTCCTACAAGCATGCCCTCGCAAACACCTGAGATTTCTTAGTTTTAGTAAATAAATAGACGGGATTTTAATTGGTAATTTTTGTATATTAATTTGTATATTTTTTCATGTTTTAGAAATTGGGGAAGCTGGATTCGATATTTTATTTCACCTTTACCATTACACCGGTGGTCAGTTTATCTCTTAGTACTTTCATTAAATATCAAAATAGAATTAAAATATTCTATTTCACTTCACATAACCTCCTAGATAAAAAGAATAGAAACAATAATTACAATACACTTATCCGTGTATCACCCCATGTATACCAAATATCAAGGTTGGTATGGTAATTCAGTACCCATCATTTCCTGCTTGTAAAAACAAAAGTATAAACAACAAATGTAAATATAACAAGTTTTGTTCATGGTTATCAGGTGAACAACAATGTTTTAATGGGTAATTCCACTTTGTATAATTCACCTGATCTTGCTGACCTTCCACTCCTATGCACATAAGTCTCCATAGTACGAGGTACTTGGTAGTGAATCACATGCTTTACTCCGGGTATGTCTAGCCCTGTGTGGTGTAAAAGTGGTTATGTCCTCTGTTTATCTTGGACAGGGGTCCCCAATCTTTTTCACTTAAAGCGCCATTTTAACCAATATTTTACAATACAAAAATTACTGGGAGTCGCAAAACTAATATTTTTTTAACAATAAAAGGAAAACTACACTGTAAGGTAAAGATACTTGTGTTTTTCTGTTTGTTTCAGGAGTTGTTACATTTAAAAAAAGATACAGTCTAAATTACTAAATGTCACCCTCAGCCTAATTAATAGTTGTGTCACAAGCCCATTACCAACCTCTCGCTGCTACATCACTAGCAATCATGATTGCGTCAGGGTTGGCTTGAAAGCGATCCAGATGTTTTAATCTCTGTCGCTGCTGCATCTTGGCGTGGATGTGGAGAGGATTGCATCCGAGAGCATCCAGAACTCCAGATAAATGGAAGATACAGTCGATGCTGTTGGTGAAGATCTGTGGGAAAATGAGATTATGTGATAACAATTAAATAAATATAACAAAGCAGCATATGGCATTTTAATACAAGGTTTTGTGTATTTTATCAGGTCCTTAAAATTTAACTACATGAATTTCACTTTCTTGGGAAATATTTTCGAGATGCTAATGCCTTCCTAATACTATAAATGTGCATATATATACACTTTGGTTTATATTCAAAGATGACTTTTCTGGTGTAGAAATTGTAATATGGAAATTTTGAACAAACCGGTAATATTTGCAAACTTTTGCATAATTAAATGCACTGTTTAGCCAACTGTGACATACATTATGGTTGTGGGAAATTGTAAACTAAATACCTCACAAGAAATTTTTTTTACACTTATACCAAGGCAACCCAGAGAACCCATCAGTTTCTGCTCTCAAACTATATATATCATTGTGTATACAAGTGTGCCTGGTTACCAAGGATGTACTTTGGTAGGTATAATAACAAACAAATTAAATACAAACGTTTTGGTTCACAAATGCTACTAGTTTACTGTGAATAACTGTGGTAAACAAAATGACTTGTATTTCACTTTAAAAAGCAGACAGAAATACTGGATACAACAAACAAAGGATTTAGCCTCAAAACATCATTACCACTTGTCCACTTACCAGCGTACGTCCTGGGTGCGATTTAATGAAGTAGAACAGATAGAAATCCTTTTCTTTCGGAGAACAAATAACTTTAGCTTCAGACAACTTTTCCGCTGTTAGTTTTTTCTAAATATAACATTAATAGTATCTTAATATAATAACGAAATGGTATGAGTAATAAAGTTCAAATTTACCGAAACAACATTTTATGAAGGTCAAAGAGAGAAAGATATGCTTATTTATTTTAATCCATGCACAAAACAAACGGGGCAACTAAACAATTATCCTTATTCTTCAAATACACTATTTATAATTGGCTTCATGATACAAGGGGATTGATCCTGCAAAACTGCAGACAAACTTACAGTCGTTAGGTCAATTACGAACGGTTTATTTCGGACGCCAATTTTCTTCATTAATTTTGAAAGTTTATTTTCTGTGGTGTTGGTGGCCGGTTTGATTTTAAAGTTGGGACGGTCCGGCACGAAATGCACAGCGGTGAGAGTGGCAGAGAATATGAAAGTTTGACGTTTCTGAAAAGATTACAATATTCAATTTTTAAACACTTTTATGTAGATGTCATAGGATTATTTGGCCAATGTGTTATATGGATAATTACTTAAATAAAAACTAAAAACAACTCATAAGACCATTAACGAATTCTTTGGCAACATCTAAGTTATATTTGTTTAGATTCTAACCAGAAATACACATAAATAACATAATGTTAATTTTTATTACAATTATCATTACTTTAAACCATAAATAAATAGTTTATTACTTTTCCAATTTTGAATCAAAATTGCACGAATAAAGCTCAATGTGTTCCT
Source organism: Ciona savignyi (assembly GCA_000149265.1). Classification (NCBI taxonomy): domain Eukaryota; kingdom Metazoa; phylum Chordata; class Ascidiacea; order Phlebobranchia; family Cionidae; genus Ciona; species Ciona savignyi. The sequence continues at coordinate 61,435 of CH002271.1, forward strand.
ACGTAAGCATTTATTAATAAATAAAATAATTCCGAACCATTTTCTATTCGAATCGCATTTGAAACTTGATTCTGAAATGGGAATTCGTAATTCTGATATGATAACATACTTACTTGTTTTGAATGTTTGAAGTTAATAATTTCCAAAATTTTGCTCAACTCCTCAAAATGACCATGTTCCAACATTCTATCAGCTTCATCAATTACCAGGTAACGTATCTTGTGGATGGTAGAAAGATAAGGATGGCCTGAAAATCATATTTAATGAAATATATGAAATCCAAATAGGAAATATAACCTAAGATGTATGGGAATATCCTACTAAAGATATGCATATATGAATCATTTTATTTGATATATATATATATTCATTTAAGTATAAAGGAAAATCTAGTATATTATAGGGACATTAATTGACGGAAGGCTCTAAATAAAACTAAACATTGTACACAGATGTAACAGCCATTACCCATACGGAGGTTCAATGCAAAAGACAAGTTAATTCAGGGTACATATGAGTCACTGAGAATATAGAAAGAGTAGATCAATTTTGGACAAATTACTATATATATTGTACTTGCCTAGATCTTAAAAAAAGAAGTGTTGCAGAAAATTTTAATAAATTTAAAGGGGTCGCAAGCTTAAAAGTTTGGAAAGCCCTGCTCTATAGGCATAGTTAATATTTTTAGTCTGAAAATTAGTTTTAACCAAAGCAATAAATAATCAATAAAATAATGTTTTCGATACAATAAGCAATAAAATAAAATTGTATAATAGTGTGGGACATTTTACAATAAGAAATTTGGAAATGCACCTGATATTTACCTGATTCAATAAGTTCCCACAACCTCCCAGGAGTTGCTATAACAATGTCAGGTTCTTTGTTTAGCAATCTAATTTGTTTTTGTTGAGCCATACCACCAACCACTACAGATGCCCAGAGCCCACTATATTTACCAGCCTTCATTATATGGTTCTTGACCTATTATACAGGGATAGGTTAACTTCACAATGATTTTGGTAGTTTAATTATAGTTACTCTAAAATATTAGGAAAGAAAGTTAATTATAAGGTAAAATACCAGCATTGTAAGAATGATAATTTTTTACTCATTCAATGACATTTTTTTAAATATTGGCAACTGGTTAATACTAAAATTTAACAATATTTACTTCTATAAAGCTACACTTGTTTACACCTGTATAGCAAGTTCCCTTGTAGGTGTCAGTACAAGTGCTGGCAATGCCTTTGTTGATTCAGTTTTATCTGGTTCTTTAACCAACTCAGCATCTTCAAAATCACTCATGTGCTCATCTTCCTAAAATGTATTTTATGTTAACATGTTTGGAACACAATGGCATGAAAACAAATATTCAAATTACCGCAATGTTGTTGTATTTATTATTATTAAAAACCTATTGCTGCACTCTGCGCTTTTAGCGATGTATTATAACACAATTGTGCTGCAAGGAAAATTGTGTGGTGGTGTATCTATACCTTAACTGTTTCAGAACCATTATATAAATCCTGGGTGTCACAGAGTTAAAAATGTCAAGGGACCAAACACTTATTCTCTGTGACTTACGTTACAAGCTTTACATGTGCAACAAAGCATGTAAATCATCTATACTGACCAGGTTTTTAGGTGACTAATTAGAAAAAAATGTTATATCAACCATGGTCCATACATAGAATGCAGATGTTGAAAAACAAATTTGTCTAATTCGTATTGATAAGTTGTACAACACTCCAAAAATGTGTTCAAACCTTAACTAACCAAATCAATTGTGTCATTTGAATCTGATGATGTAAGATTTCGAGTTTTATCCTCCAGCAAGTGATGTAAAAGAGGAATACCAAATGCAAGTGTTTTACCACTCCCGGTCTCTGCTGCTCCCAAAATGTCCCGTTTGTCACGGATTGCAGCAGGAAAACACTGGAGATGAGAATAAAATATTGCATGTAAGTTTGACACTGCTTAATATCAGGCTTGATGCTATATATTTAAATGGCCGGGGTTCAATTAATACAAAAAACTGCTTCCCCGAGCTATTTTTGTATACTGAAACTATTGTCATGTATCTTGCTAAACACCATATTAAGTTAAATTATTCCCACAAGTATCAATAGGCATTTGAACAATGCAAGGTAATAAGATATTCAGTAATAAGTTACATGAAATTCAACATACCTGTTCTTGTATTGGCATTGGTTTGGCAAAGCCCAGTTCTGATAATGCTTTCAACACCACTTCGGGAACAAATAAATTATCCCATGCTGACATGTCAATCTTTGCCGATGTGTTCTCATTTTCTGCATCACTTACTATGTTTTTTATTGATGGATCAATTTTTGATTTTTTTGATTTTTCACTATTTTGATTTTTTCCTTTTCTCTTTTTTAATTTAACAGAGTTTTCTTTATAACCTTTATTATTATTATCTTTAAAACTGTCACTGTTATTATTGTTTAACTTTTCAGTAAGAGATTTTAGTTTCTTCAGCCGGTCTTGCTTTCTTATTTTCAATTTCTTTTTTTGAGGTCCATTTTCTTCGGCGTTTACAGGTGTTTGATTGAATGCATTGACCTACAAAATTAAATAGACTGCATTATAAAATAAACTCACACCACTTTACAATATCAGAATAATTGTACGGATTCTTACATAGGTCCCAGATATAGCCAAGCAAACTATTAGGATGCTTTATAAATCTTGTACTAATGACATCATAAACAAACACAAATTTATCTTACAATTTCTAGGTAAATGTGCCATACAAAAAAGAAACATTTAATAACAATGTTTGTATTGTGGGGAATAACACCAGTAAAATTAAAAAATGTTTGTTGACTATTATATACCTGACAAAAAACATTGTTATTAAATTATTACTCCTAAAGGTTTACTGACTGTTGCAAGTTTAAAACAAATGAAAAAACTTTACACTTATGGGGGTTACTTAAAAAATTGTTTTATGTTTTTTCTTAAACTCCCGACAAAGTGACTTTACTATGCGGACACTGTGTTTAAACACTGACCACATCATATTCGGCCAACTCTTCAAAGGCGATGAGATCATGATACTTGGGAGCAGCTTTTCCAACTTTCACTGGAATTTGTTTCCAAGGTGTTTTTTCCTTTACCGCTTGCACTGAGCCAGATGACATTATTTTACGTTTAAAAAATTTGGGTATATCGAGCCAAAAAAATCTGAAAAATGTTGCAGTTGACAACAATAGAAAATTTGTAACTGGTAAATTGAAACTTTAACAGAAAAATGAGCAATTTAAATTTGCCACTTAATAGTTTAATCCAATTCCTGTATTAAATTCTTTGTTGCTTTATTTTTTGCGGTATTTTTGCGTAAATTTTGAACAGAATGTTCTAACTCCAAATGCACATTTTCTTCTTCAAGTCTTTTTTTGTAAATTTCTGAAACTTCAATTGCCAAAATAGAAAAAGTGTTCTTGTATTTATAACAGTACGATATTATATACTCGAATTTTTTTCCAATATGAAATAAAAGTTTTATATTTTCGTTCAGCTCTTCTGTGGCTCGATTACTACTTTCGGAATCAATTTCAGTTTTCAAAAGTTTTCGGCACTTTTCGCATGCAGTTTTAAGTTCCGAAATCGCTTTTAAAGCATATTGCTCAACATTTTCCGGGTCTGGTCCAATAAGTATATGGGACACATCTTGAATACACTCTATTAAAAAACTTTTATCAATATCAAATTTATAAGTATGAGCTGCTTTCGCACATTTTTCAGTCGCACTAGAAATTGCTTTCTCAGCTGATGGAAAGGTTGTATTACTGCACAAATATTCAGAAGTTGATGTGCAATGTTTAGAAAATTCTTCAGAAAATTCAGTGACTCCACAACCGTTAAATATCCGCTGAAATAAAACATATGGGAATAAAATATTGACCAGGTTAAAAGCAACAAGTGGGGATGGTGACTTTGCAAGATCTTTAGCAGCCACTTTAATTAGTTTTGATTCACCCCCGAGCACTTTTACCAAGCCACTGTCATGATGAACCCACCATGGCTTCCATATTTTAACAACCGGTTTTCCTTCCACATCTTGTATTGCACCGGATGCCACTGCTGCTTTAAACGCCTCCTGCTCTTGATGAGTGAGTCTGCTCCATAATTCATCCATATCATCTTCACCAAGATCTTCCACATCCAAGTCCTTCAACCTTTCTTCAAGATCTTCTTCCAGGCTAAAGTCATCAATAGGATTTTCGCTTTCAGTCCTTTCGATCATGTCAAGTATCTGCATTTTTTCTTCTTCCGACACGTGCCTGTCTTTCATTTCACTGATAAAGCTCTCTCTATAAAAAATTTCAGAGCAGGTAGAATGCTTAGCATTTTTATAGCAATTTAGGCTGCAATACTGAATGTTGCATCTTGGACACGTGTACTTTGCCTTTTCAATACGGCACACCCCACAAATTGTGCAATCCATTGATACCTACAATTACAACATTCCTAAACAATCCTAAATATATAATAGTGACAAAGGATAAATGATATAAACTTGGGTAAATTTAAACACTACATGTGCAATCTAGAAAACTACACGAGAATATATATTATTATTTATAATTCTACACTGTATTGTTAAACACTAACAAATTTCAAATTCCAAACATAATATAACCTTAAAAAAGTGACAGGTAGTTTTACGTAACCAACACAATGGAGAAAACTGAAGTATCGTATACTAAAGTATATTAATGTAATAATACCTTTAAAAATATTTGTTAAACAAAAAAGTAAGCCAATTCACTGAAATATTTGCATAGAGTTAATTAACTTACTTGCAACATTTTTTTTAAATTTCTTCTAAGCTTAAAAAAGTGAGTATTTATTCAAAATCGTCATAACCACTCGTTACTTTAAAAGTAATTAATCACACGCTTGTACATTATAGATATATATATATACGTATACAGAAATTTATGTGGATATTAAAAAGTTACTGATTTAGTCTATGTGGTATACCCAAGTTAGAAGTGGGATTTAAAGTGCAAACTTGTGTTGTAAATTTACATTTCTTCTTAAAGATTCGGGTTGACCCATTTGTAAGTGCTGGAATAGTGGAAACCAGCAGCTTTGATAAACGCATCTGCTTCATCTGGGCCTCTTGTTCCATACTTGTACGGGATTGGTTTGATTTTTTCACCTTCTATTGTATGTAAAACAGGTGTGAAGATCCTCCAAGCCTCAGAAAGCTCGTCATTCCGAACAAAGTTGAGTTGGGAACCAGTGAAAACGTCTAGGATGAGGCGCTCATATGCATCAGGCATCTTTACATCTTTGTATCTTAGGTTGTAGCTAAGATCCATCTCTGTTTCCACAGGCTCTACATTCATCCCTGGGGATTTGGTCATCATTTTACAGTAGACTGCTTCATTAGGTTGCACTCGCAACACCAGCTCATTTCTCTTCACTACTCCATCAGAGAAGATATCACCAGGAACATCACGGAACTGGACACGAACCTCAGCTTTGCGTTCATTTAGAGCTTTACCACATTTTAATAAAAATGGAACACCATCCCAACGCTCATTACAGATATTAAATTTAGCAACGGAAAATGTAGGAGTAACAGAACCTGTTGGAACAGTTGGATCATCCAAATAACCCTCCTTGGCATCACCAGTGCCTTCAGGATCACCAATATACTGTCCCAGAACGAGATCTTTCAGTTTTAAAGGCTTGATACATTTCAGAACTTTAACTTTTTCATCCCTGATATCATCAGCATTGTTACTGGCAGGTTTTTCCATTGCAGTAAGACAGAGAACTTGGAACAAATGATTTTGCATTACATCCCTGATGATTCCAAACTGATCGAAATAACCACCGCGTCCAGTAGTACCGAATGGCTCTTTGAAAGTGATAAGGACACTTGCAATATTATCTCTGTTCCATACTGGCCCGAACAGCCGATTAGCGAACCTTAAAACCATTAAATTCTGAACCATTTCTTTACCAAGATAGTGGTCAATTCTGTAAAGCTGCGTTTCATCAAACAAGCCGGACAGGTGGTTGGATAATTTTGCACTCGAGTTAAAATCTCTGCCAAAAGGTTTCTCTATGATAATTCTATTCCATCCTTCATGTTGAAAGCAGCAGTCATGGATATTTTGTGTAACATCAGCAAACACAGTTGGCGGAAGAGCAAGATAGAACAGTCGATTTGCTCTATCACCATTTGGCAACGCCTTAATCGCTGCATCCAATTTCATAAAACCTTCTTTTTCAGAGTAAGAACCCTGTACATAGCTCATAATACTAAAGAATAAATCAAGCTTGACATGTTCAGATTCCTTAACTTTCATGAAAGGCAGTGCTTTTGCTTTCAAGTCCATTACAGACATGTTAGACCTTGCATAGCCAATGAAATGAGTATGGTCCGGTAGTAGGTCATCTCTGTACAGCCACCATAGTGTCGGAATAATTTTCTTTTTTGCCAAATCGCCAGAAGCACCAAGAATAACGAATATATGTGATTTCCCGATTATTGTAAGCGAAAGTGCTCGCTTGAATCTTTTCAAGCATTCTTCAGCTTCAAATTTTGGCAAATTATCCGATGACATGGCAATAATTGCTTAATCCTGTGTGTTCAATCGCAAATTTGCTTGGCTAATTTAAAAAACAGAGGATACCAACTAAAGGTAACTCTATTTAATTCGATTTATTTATCTAAGTAACAAAAGTATACAAACTGTACCAAAATAGTAGACAACATAACATCACTTAAAAATTTAAGGGTTTAAACTAGTCTTGGTGCCTCCTCATTTTACAGAAGTAAGGATGTTTAATGTAAGTTTAGTCGAACTGGAACATCGTGGTCACAAAGCAGACGATTTCGGGATTGTTTAAAAATGTATGAGTATTAGTAGTGTTTGAATGGTATTCATTCATCCATTATTTACGAATCTTTACACAAAAGTCAGAGTTTTTACAACACAACCAATGTCTCGCAATTAAATTTCCCGATTTCCTGCAATTAATTATAACTATTTTATATATTTCTCAGTTTTCACATGCTTTGTAGCCAGTCAGGTTTAGTGTTAAAAGGTTTATGAATATATGCCATCAATAATAAAAGGTGTTAAAGCTAGTTTCAACTTAGAGGTGTCAATATGTGAATCTGAT
>CH002270.1:0-11769 GCA_000149265.1 Ciona savignyi
CGGATCACTTGGCGCTCTTGTGTTTACCCTGGTAAGTTATTCTTAAGCTCTTGCTGGTAGGATATAGGACGGGATACTTAATTATCCCTGCTGGTGGACCACAAAGGGTGTTGTAATACGGAAATCATTAAAATCTTATGACTAAAGTTTGTTTGCCTGAGCAAGTACAATGTATTTAATACTCCTTATATTTTAGTGATCATTTAATCCGCTGGACAAGGCATTAACCATTTAGTGCCTCACACAGGGTTAGAATTACAAGCTTTTGAAGAGGGCTTAGATTAGGAACATACTTGGTCATGACTCGATACTTTATTACAAAAATATTGCAGTCCAGGGTGTGCTTGGACAGTTAAGAGTTTCTGCTTTCTGCCAAACGGCGATCAAAACCAACCACTCACTTGGTAGGTTGTGTCCTTAGATAAAGGCACTAAACGGACATCAATGGGACCCAGTGGATTAATAAGTTCTGCCAAAATTGTACGAACATCCTATTTAAATAAACCTAATTTGACGACTTGCGAGTGATAATGCCACTTGTATTTATCTACCCACTATGATACAATATGAATATCCAATCCAAGTCTTTCCTAGTTTTTAAACAATACCCTCTCTATTTTGTAAATATCCTATCCATTTTATAAATATACTATCAATATTATGAATATCCCATCTATTTTGTAAATATCCTATCCGTTTTATAAATATACTATCAATATTATGAATATCCCATCTATTTTGTAAATATACTATCCATTTTATAAATATCCTATCCATTTTATAAATATCCTATCCATTTTATAAATATCCTATCCATTTTGTAAATATCCTATCCATTTTATAAATATACTATCAATATTATGAATATCCCATCTATTTTGTAAATATCCTATCCGTTTTATAAATATACTATCAATATTATGAATATCCCATCTATTTTGTAAATATACTATCCATTTTATAAATATCCTATCCATTTTATAAATATCCTATCCATTTTATAAATATCCTATCCATTTTGTAAATATCCTATCCAAGTTTTTAAAGTTACCTTTCGAATTTAAAACCTGCAGTTCCTGGCATTTGACACTCAACTTATAATGGGAGGAAAGCGGTATGAGTTGGACCCTGAAGAGTACATCTACGGTGCACTGAACCTCTACATTGATGTGGTCTACATCTTCATCTTTATTCTTTCCATTTTCGGAAGTAGCAACTAAGGCCCAATGCGAGAATTCTAACCCCAATGTACAAAAGTTAATTTTCAACAAACAAGTTTCTAATCTCAATTGTCATTTCTTGCTTTAATTCTACTAAATTTGAGCAAGCTTCCCTTGTTATTTGCTGTTTAGGGCTTTTTTAAAGATGTATATAAGAGTTGTATACTCACTGGCGTAAATTTCAGTTGTTCAAATTTGTATTATACTGTGCTTAAGCAACATATCGCATCCAAGAAAAACAGTCGTTAAGTATGGCTATGGGAGTATAAGAGTAAGTTCCCTTAAATCATCTGGATTCCATTACTTAACAAGTATACAATATTACTTAACAAGTATACAATATTATTTAACAAGTATTCAACATGTTTATCCATTTACATCCCATTTATTGAACAATGGACGTGGTTAGAAGGAATTGTATTTATACATGCTTTCGTTTATTTTAATGAAGAGTATAAGTTAACACTTCTGTATTCCGGTTTTTCAGTGCAATTTGAAAACAAATAATATATAATTATATAGTTAGTGTTAAGTCCGATTTCTTAAATTGACAATGACTTACTAAACAATTCTGAGTTTGTTGTTTCTTACAGATTATATTCACTAACTGTTAACCGTTGTTGTACCATTTTACTGTATATACCGACATATCAGTGTGTAAGAGATGTACTATAATTGATATCGTAATTTAATACATGTCGTTCGAAATACAATAAAAAGATTGGTGTCTTTTGTCAACACTAGGCGCTCGCTTAGTTTGTGAAGCTTTCAGACTCGTTGTATTTTGACTTAAGTTTTAAATATTTTCCACCGACTGCAATTAGGTGTAAACAATTGATTTTGGTTAAAAATAAGCTAACGAGGTTATAACTAAGGTTTAAAGATATTAATGTTATATCCCCGTGAATCAGAAAACGCCGAAGAGGTATCACAGGGCAATTTTTAAATTACCTAGCTTGCGCCGTCAAGCTGAGCTGTTGCAGCGTGTTGTAAATGCTCCAAAAGTTTCTTTAGTATTAGTAAAACTCATTATTCCACTGGATTCAAGCGAACTTAGTAACGTGCATTGTCAAAGCCAGAACCTTGGTTCGATTCCACAAACTTTTGACTGCTTATAGACGACTATCTGAATATATTGTGGATTCACTGATAAATTATATGTTATAAAAATAGACAATTAAATTTTACTATTTAACTAAATTAATTTTTCCAAGAGAATACTCAATTTTTTGTGAGACTTCGGTTTTTGCCTGCCTCTGTTAAGGTCTGTGCCGTATTTGACTGACAGTTAGCATTGACACTAAGCTGAGGGCTAATCAATATCAATTCGATATAGCTTTTACCAATCTTGATATCGCCGTTTTTTAATTGTAAAAACATGATTATTTGGGTAAAACTAACAAGAGGCACACTACACAATAAAATGAAGATTATTGGAGTTAGTTATAAACATGGAGTTGGAGTTAGGGTGAGTTATGAGGTTTAGATTGGTGTGAGGGGTTAAAGTTAGTTTTCATAGTTTTAGTAGACAGTTTCCCCCCTTCCATTTTTCACTGCTTTTAGTGTTGCCGAATTGCTTGTCTTTTGCGTGGGTTAAATACGGAGCGCATGTAAAAATACATTTTTTGGCAATTTAATTAAATTGCTACAAGATACCAAACAACGTAAGAACGTCGATGGTCTTTAGGAAGCCGAATAGTTGTGTAATTGTGGATAGGATATATACGATAGTCATGGAAAAATGCAAGGGTAGTCGTCAAATTACTTCACGCACATTGTCTGGTCGCCGGAGCTATTTCAGTGTGTTAACACACTACACAATTGGGTATTATTGGAACATTCTTTAAATTTGGTGGAACCCAATATTTCGCTGGCTTTAGGCCATGCCCGTTAAGTGCCTTGCCCAAGAACAAAATCGATAGCTTGCGACCAGTTTCGAATCTGAAACCTTTCGACTGGAAGGCAACCCTCTAACCCACCACGCTATTCGGTAGGACAAAGGGTTTTTATTACATGAACCAGTAATTTTCAAACTTTTTGCTGCACTGGAACCCCATGGAAACATTCTACTGATTTGAGGAACCCCTGTGCAATAATGTGCAATAAAATTTGATGTTTATTCATTCAAAATTAAAAGTTGCGGAACCCCTGGACTGTATTGGCGGAACCCTAAAGTTCCGCGGAAACCTGGTTGAAAACCACTGACATAAACCCTCAATTATATACAGCTCGCCATAATATCTCTGTTAGCAACCGAGCAAGCCCAACTTAATTTGATGATTGCTCACCTGATAACGTCACTTGCGTTTTTCCATGCAGACTAATGGTATAAAACACGATAAGGTAATATTGTTGTTTTGTTCTATGTTCCCTGTTTTTAACTAATTGTGACCATGTTTTATATGACGCCAATCCATAAACATATTAAAAAGAACATAAAGAAACTAAGTTAAAGAAGTTTTAACAAATTAGTAAAAGGTGATTCATGTACCGATGCATTATTTATACGCTTGAGTATATAAAGGGTGGATCAATTTATACACACACATTTCTTCGGGTGGCTTTTATTAACTCATATTAGGTTTAATTACTGCTTCTATTACCAGAAGTAGCCCATCAGGTATAAGCACAGTTTTAGGCGGTCTAATGATTTAAGGTAAATCTGTGGAATAGCCTAGTACCATCCAACCAAACCAGGAACACTAGTATTTGCAATCGTTGCAGACTAATAATTACTTATAGTATAAAAAATAATAATAAAACTTACAAAAAAATAATCTAGAAGCTACAAAAATAACAATACAACCCTTTCATATTTCTTAAAGGGAACGTCGTCTTGCGTATTCTCTTCTTTCGTCGGCGCATAGTGAGCGTTGTCTTGTTAGTCACCAACTTCGTCCAGCGAAATCGGGGCGTTTCTTACTTGCTTGGTTTTGTAATTGCTTCTTAGATAAATTGCGTTGGGCCAATCGTCGTTGCCAATGTACTTGAAACTTCTAGTTGAAGTTGACGTCGGAAATTGTTCGTTTCGGGAAGGTGCGTGTCCATTATCACGTCGGTCTCAACAATGTGGGCTCGCGCTTTCTTTTGTAATTTACTGACCGGAGCGTTTGCTGAGCTTGTTTAGGCTGGCTGCCTAACGGTCTCTCGCGAGCTGCGCAGCGGAAAATCTACTTTCCACAGAACACCCACCAAATATTATGGTAGCCACGATTTGTAAAGTCTTAATCTCAAACTCGAAGTCTATAACTCTTGATTCGGTTTAGTTGTATTCTGCGTCTCATTCAATATAAAGTTACGTTCGCAAAGCAAATTACTTAGTACTTTATTAGCATCACGCAAGTTATCTTAAGTACATTATTGTAGGTTATATAGTAGGTTATCCAAATTTCCAGAATATATAGGGAATTTACAAGGTGCGAAAAGTTTACGTGCCAGACGTTTCATATCTGCACGTTTGACTAACTGTGGGGAATTAGGTGGAAAAACTATGTTAATGATTTAAACCAGAGGAAATACAAAGGGCCGTACAAGGTGATAATTACGTACAAAGTAATAAAACGTGAGAGTCGGTAAACTTGAAACGCAAAAAAAACGACGTTAAAACACAAAATGCTTTAGACATAAATTAAAACAAATATATACTATATACGAAATGCTACAAATCTACTATTAGTTTAGTTTTAGTTTATTTATTTTTTGCCCTAGTTTATAAAAATGGCAAACGAATATAATCATGATAGAGGAACGGGAAAAGACGGCAAAACGAACAGTAGTTAAAACACGTCAGTAAAAAAGGATAAACATTAATAAATATAGCGGACGCGGCCGCCAAACCTATAGGTGAAAGAACAATATTAACCAATCAAAATTTAATTAAGACCAAACGATTTAGATTTATTACACAGTGTGCACAAGTTACACCAACGTAAATATATCTGTAATATAGAGGAGGATACAGGGATTCTTGTGCTTTATTTCCGAAGTGGGGAGACGCAAAGTTCGTTGTCACAAGGGTAATCACAAATTACGTCGCGCCCACCATCGGGTTACTGGAGCTATTGCATTGTGTTGTAGGCCTGTGTGATTGGGGTGGTCCTTTAGTTTTAGCATAACCCAATAATCCACTAGATACATGCGATGTCCACTAAGTGCCTTGTTCAAGGACACAACCGTTTAGAAAGCTGTTGGTTTCCAACCAAGAATCTTTCGGCTGTATTTGTATCGCTGATGGTCTTGTCGACTAAGCTAAGCGGACGGAATAATGATATTACAATACTAAAATTATACCTGTACAGCTTATAATATGCATAAGCTATTGTGATTAACAGTTACGTAGTTAAACATCTTTTTGTTTACCTTCTGATATATATGGCAGTGCAAATTTCGCACGGTGTCGCGATTGCATCGCTCACTGTAATTCGGAGAGAGACCGAGACGAGTGTGCGAAAAAGGTAGACGAAGAAAGGAAAAGAGAGATATAGCAACTAGCTCGATGGTTTACTGGGCAGTTGCGTAGAAAGCTGTGTACGTTACTCTGCTCTATAGTTGGCTGAATAATGCGCAATCTTTATACTGCATATATTATAAAATGTTGAATATAGCGACTGTAACTTGGTTTGTCAACTTATTCTGGTTTCAGAAGAAAAAAATGTAGTCGGAGAAGTCGAATGTCCGCCATGTTTTTTCACAAGCAACGAAAAGGCGGCATAGAAATCTTATATTATAATTTAACTAAAATTTAGATGCCGACGGCAAATCATTTGTAGAATTTATGATTTTAAATTTAATTGGAAATTATAATTTATTTATAAGAGTTTAAATGCATTTATTTTAATATTAGTGTTGTAGTAAGTGTTTAATCGAGCGTGAAATTTGCTATTGTTTGCGAATAAATGTTGCGCAATCATGACGTCACAGTCTCGTGTCATGATCCATCGTGCGCATGCGCAGAACGGAGGAGCGCGTCTTGTTTACGGCGCTTGCTGTTACTGTTCGATTCGACTGGGTGATGGCATCAGAAAATAAGACAAAATGGCAGTATTCAAAAGAAGATTTAGACAAATCTCCCAGTCGAAAGGATGGTATAGATGCAGAAAAAGAACTTGGTTATCGCCAACAAGCAGCAAATTTAATACAAGACATGGGACAACGACTTTTAGTGTATCCTTTTTACGTCTTGTCAGTTCTGGTTCGTCATTGATTTTTAATGGCGGCCGTCGCTTTTTTTAAAATTTACACCATAGTAAATAATTTTACACAAAAATCACTTGTCTAATGTTACCAATTAATAAATCTGTAAACCTAATATTACTTTTTATACTTTAACTAAGTTATTCACTTTTATATTAAACAATTCCTTAACCAAGATTTTAAAACCAGTAATCAACTAACCATCAACACTGCGATTGTATATATGCACAGATTCTATGTTTACCACTCTTTTGCTGTATTTTCTCGTTACGTAAGTATCATATAGTTTTTACACTACATATTTGTTAAAATAAAACCAATTTTGCTTGGTTTAAGTGACCGAATATAGAGATAACTAAAAATTCTGGCATTCACACAATACAGTAAACTCAAATTAGATTGCTACATCACTGGTACATTGGCTAATATCAGATAAATTATGATTTATTGGGAAAATATTTGTTTCCCGAAAAACAGAACAGTAGGTGCGGATATTCCAAATAAGTTATTCGTCATTGGAAAATAGCTACTTATGGTTTTCTGCTGGACTTAAATTATGAAAATAATGAAAAAAAATTTAGTAGACTGATATTTTTAATATTTTGCTCATCTGTTATCTGTACCAAAAGAAGTGTGGTAGTCACCAGATTAAAATTATAGTTATCGTACACAAGACTCGACGTAACTTTTTAAAATTGATTTCCAGATTAAAAAAAACACAACTAAAAATGTGCTTATGTACACTCATCACCATTTTGTCATTAATTTCTTGTGTGAAAGCTGACTTAAGCTGTGAGTGTAATCAATTAAAAGATCTATTTTACAAAATAAACCTGCTTCAGTTGTTTGAATGCTGATTTTAAATTCCTTTTTACTTTACAGGCTATTGCCCCAACTGCACTCTTTTTGGCTGCTAAAGTGGAAGAGCAACCCAAAAAGCTAGAGCATGTTCTAAAGGTGGTGTGATTTGTTATTGTAAGCAAATTTTAAGGGTGTTGCAAATTGCCATATTACTGAACAAGAACAGTTTTCCCTTCTGGTAAGCCCCAAGAATAGTACATTCACATTACAGCACTTACAAATGTTAATATCCTGTCATCACCATTGTGTTAGTTAACAATTGTGTTTTAACCTTCATTCAACAGATATGTTACGTGTGTCTGCACCCGGAAAAGCCGCACTTGGACACACACAGCGAAAGCTACCTGAAACAGGCACAGGAACTCGTTCAAAACGAACTTGTGCTGCTCCAAACACTAGGTTCGATTGCTTGACATTAAAACCGAATGAGTTTTCGAACTGAGTTTAATCAGTTCTGCTCGAATAGGTTTCGATATCTCGGTTGACCACCCGCACACGCATGTTGTGAAATGTACTCAACTTGTAAAAGGTAAGGACCTTTTATATATTTTTCTATGAAACCATGATATAGGATTTCTAATGCCCTTTTCCTTGTTTTGAGATGTTTTTTCGAAATTAACAAAATTTGTCAGGGCATTAAAGTGAAAAACTGTTACATGTTTGATTAAGGTTAAAGGAATTTAAATACAAGGATTTACTTTAGTGTTGTCTAAAATGGTTTTACGGTTATAAATTAGCATTTGATGTTTTGGCAATAAATGTTGTTATAGATATATGTAAATGTAGACATACTGGTAAGTATGTTGTTTGATAAAGAAACGGTCATTTATTATACCTAAAAATCTTATCAGGAATGTCTATATTGACATATTTTATGCATTAAGAGCAGGAATGTACATTAAGTTAAATCAAAGATTTCTCGGCAGTCGCTGTTCTTATCTGATGACATTTATCTTGGATTAGGCTGACAACGATATTTGTTTATCCACATTGGTTTTTATTACCTTCGTGTCTCGGTTACTCTGGGTCTGTGGGATTGGTATTTTGTTAACCTTGCTGTTGTTTTGAGCAAAGCAAATATATTGATACAACAACAAACCATATAAATCAAATGTGCGATTTTACTTACAGTTGTGTCTAATTTATATTAAAAAAAATCCAAAGTTAGGTCACAAAAATCTCAGAATGTCTACTTAAATCTATTCAATGATGACCTAGCAAGAACTGTTGCCTAAAGTTTCTTAGAAAGTTGCAGGTTGCACTCTTATAATCATACTGTTATTTTGCGCATTACAATATTATAACAGCAGTCTTACATGAGGTAAGGAGATACAAATAGAGAAAGAGCAAGAGTGGGCTTAATAACAGTGTGGGAAGTTGCAATGAAGAATTTTCATCATTGCCAATATTGTTTCACATGAGTGTACATGACAGATTGACAATACATTCATAAATTGTTTTTACGTTTTTATAAATTGTTTTTACGTTTTCATGAATTGTTTTAAAATAAGGACAAATAACATCTTCAAAGATAAACTGAAATTTAGTAAGGCTATTACTAAACTAAATCAGCACATTGCAGTACAATGACTAATGTCGCACGCCCTTGATATATATAATATATATATGTAATTTAGGTCCAGAGAGTAGAAAATATCGCACCATGATTATTCTTTGGACGTTTGTGCACACTGGGTAGTTAAACTTGTACCAACAAAAATATCCTGACCTTTTAATGATTTTGTGCCTGTATTAACAAGGATGCAATGTTTTTCATTAGGATATTAAACTTCTCTCATCTGTGTACAGTATAACACAATTGTTTTTATAACTTACAGCAAGCCGCGATTTGTCTCAAATGGCCTACTTCATGGCAACTAACAGGTAATGAATCATATTGCACAACTTATTATATACACACACCAGATTTTAGGTCCACTAGTACTGAGTTTTACTTCGAATATACATACTAAAGCCTTATACGGTAATTTCTGAAAGTGTCTGTAATTATATAAATTTGTCTATACCGTAATAAAGTTGCTTTTTATTAGGCATTAGTTTGTACAAGTTAACTTTTGCCATTACTATTTACACTTTTTAAATTTCACTTTGCCATATTAAAGTTGCTTTTTATTAGGTATTAACTTTTACCATTAATTTTTAATTAACCTAGCACTTTTCACTTTTAATTGTAAAAAAAATCCTCAACAAACCAAATTTTATTGACAATATTTTAACAGTTTGCACCTGACCAAGTTTTGCCTGCTGCACAAACCAACGGTCGTGGCAGCCATGTGTATCCATCTCTCCTGCAAGTGGTCCAAGTATGAGGTGGGTACAAAACGCTTAACAACGCGTGTAGACTCTGTACCCTTATATCACCGACGTCTTGTGGTCATTCTTGTGCGTTGGAAGTTTCTTTACAACTAGTATTCCGATATAAAAGCAGCAAAAAATTGGTATAGACCAATTGAAAAACATAACCATGTTATGTACTCCTGTAAAATATCAGCAGGAATGGGTGATGCTAATTAAAACCCAGAAGTATGTTATATAAGAGTATCTTAAATGAAAGTTCCCTACGACCCACCAGTGACACTATGTACCTGTAATGCTGCATGTTTATTTCACATCGCCATGTTTTTAGATCCCGCTGTCGAATGATGGCAAAGCGTATTGGAGCTACATGGACCCATGCATTACTGAACAAATGCTGGATAGAATCATTGAGGAGTTCTTAAAGATCCTTAATCGTTGCCCAACACGACTCCGAAAACTTAAAAACTACAAGGTATTGTGGTGTAATAGATTGACATTGTCGCTGTGTAAACTGCAATTGGTTTAATGCACTCTGTTTAAACTTGAGAAAAGTAAGTTATGATAATGAAGTTTTAGTAGTTTACCTTTAAAACTTACAAGGTAGTGTAAAGCCGGTAAGATTTCAGAAAAAAAAGAAACATTGTTGAAATTAAGCTTACATGCAGTGTTTGTAATTACCATAAATGGCCTGTGTGTTTTCACATAACATGTTTCGCTTGTTTGCATTTCCACTATTGCAGGGAATTCCTAAAAGGCTCCGCGGTTTTTGTTATCTATTTTCCCGTAATACGTGATCGAATAGCTGGGTTGATAAGCGCACGAATTTGATAAGCACAGCTCCAAAAATTCAGCCTCGTTTTGCCTCATTCCAGGCCTTAGTACCTTTTTATGGGAGAGTGGCTTAAAAGGCCGGTATAAGCCAGGCAATTTTACATTGAGGCTACCGTGCCACCACACCCCTAGTCTTATACAAAATGGGAAAGCGGCTGCTTTGTAGGTTCAAAACGAGGCTATTTGTTTTATGGATAGCCCCCTAGTACAATGACTACAAATATCAATAACCACACTTGTTGAGGTAAGATAACAGCAGGTAATCTTAAAACATGTCTAGTGACCAGGTTTTTTACATATAATGCACTAAGTATTAGAAATTTTTTCAGATTTTTTTTCGAGTCTACTGATTTATTATTTTAAATTTATTGTAATATTGATCTGACCACTCCAATCTTTTAACCACATTTAATGTCCACCCCCCCTCCCATTAAACCATTGAAACCCCATTGAAATTATAAGATCACACGTACTTTTTTTATTTTCAGTCGTCACTCAATTCCTCAAGTTCTAGCAACAAGGATGGGTACGACTTCTCTGAAAAAGACGTCCGAAACAACCAAGGCCAATACCATACAAGTACGGGTGCAGGTAGTGATTTAAAACAAATTAAAAAATGACCTTGGCAATAATGAAATACGAAATAGGATAGGCTTACCAACAATAGCGTTGGGACCAGTATTGTATGCCGTAGAAGGCCAGTTACTCCTATCGCTTTTTTAAGGCCTGTTACTCATGCTTCAATAGTACTATTTCGCATCTCTTTAAATAGTAGTAACATTTTTATAAAAAAACGTTGATTTTCGCCTATATATACAGCAGGAAATTATAACACAAAGGAAAATGCAACCAATTGCCTTCTTTTTTAATTTCGTGCTAAAATTATTGAGGGATTCCAAGGCAGCTGTCTATTTTTGTGGCAGCTTTCTATTTCACCCCCTCAACAAATTAAAATATTAACAGAGCCTGTAATGTACTTTTAATATTAACACCCTTCATGTAACTAAACAACACTCAATTAGTGTAATTAAACCGCATTTAGAAATATTCAACTCCCTATTCCAGATATACTTTGTAACTTTCATATTAAAAGTGTCAATAGAATGGACAACTAACTCGACGAAATTAGTTTCATTGATGAAATTCTTGATAAAGTTCTCATTACTCTGTCGCTTGGACTAGATCCCACAAGATTATGCTCCATATTAATATTGATTCTGCGGTTTTGTTTACCTTCTGTCTCATTCCTTAACAGTGGACAAACCCGAAAGCACTCAGCAACCGGTCTCAAAACCAAAGTAAGTACAACTAACAGTATAATGCAGGTAGAACTCTGTAAATAGAT
>CH002270.1:11869-26006 GCA_000149265.1 Ciona savignyi
AAAAAAAAAACAGATTCACTGTATTTAACTGTATTTATGAATAGAAAAATTTCATTTCAGCCAATAGTATAATACAGGTAAAACTCTGTAAATACATCTCTTGAACTATCTGTTTTTAAATGTATTTAATGTTGGTTGTAAAAAAAAACAGTTTTTCTTAACTGCGCAACTAAACAACCCACAAGAAGGAAAAATTAGAATCAATGTGTTTTATTGTACTGTATTTATGAATAGAAAAATCCAATTAATTGGATGTAATAGTTGATAAATAATTGGTTGTGTTAAATGTAAACAAAAGTAATAATTAACTGTATAGACAAGGTTGTATAGTATTAACAAAATTCGTCATAGTCTTGAAAGATATTTCCCATTTAAAAAACCAGCCATTCTAAAAAATCTTTAAATAGTGTGATTTTTAAAAATGTCCTTCAATGTAACTAACTACTTGGCAAACAGATTTTATTTGATATCCAAGACTTGATTCGGGCAACAAAACAACGGACGCTAAATAAACTTTTCCTTCCCAGGGAGAAGAAGCCGGCTATGTCACTCCAGGAATACAAACGTACTCATCCCAGTACGAGACCCCAACCTAAACCAACTAATCAACCATCTAATGCTGGTAAGTGCAGTGATTTTTCATGCAAGTTATCCAAAAAAAGCTTTTATTTTAATGATAGTTTTTAAATAACATGGAATCAGCAATGAGAATTTCAGTTTACCCCAAAAAATTGCTTATTGTACAAAAAACATTGCGTTTCTACAAAAAATATTGCTTTTTACAAAAAATATTGATTAAATTCCGGTATAAAAAACTTTAAAATAAGAGTTTAGTTGCTTTTTATTTTATATGTTTCAACAACTCAGAATTTCCATGTTTAATAGCGCTTTCCTTCACAGGTCAAGTAAAACCCCCTGTCACCCATGGCCACCCGAACAATTCAGAACCCAGTCGTTCCACACTACCTCAGTCCCGACCTCCACACCCACCTCACCCGCATCACCCACCTCACTCCTCTAATCGCCACCCCAGTGGACCCCCGGTTAAACCAGACCCAAGTCGAAGTCACCCCACCCGCCCTCCCATGTCTCAGGAGCAGCAACGAAATATGATGAAACCTCAGATGGCCAATGACAAGAAACTGCATGACCAGAATAAAGCGAAATCTGGGTGGCCCACACAGCAAGTGAAACCCCACCCACAGAATGTTCAGCATAAAACGGAGGCCGTTGAAACACACGATGAACTAGCCGCCGTTAACAAGGACCTGGAGGGCAGAATTCGCTCAGAGAAACTCAAGCAAAGACAGCCAATTGAGGCTCATCACAACAGGTCCGCCACGCACTCAGGAGTTGCGAGTTCAGGGCGGCATTTGCCGAAAGATGCTCAGGATGCACGGAGACATCACAGTGAGAAGAGCCACTCTGCGCACGGCCATGCTCAGAAAGAATCAAAATCGCTCGATTACAAAGCAATGTGCGAGCTTTACAAGCGGCATCCCGAGAAATTGCACCACTACCTCAAACAGAAAGCCGCAGTCGCGCCACTCTCTGCTGAGGAGAAAAATCTCCTCGGCAAGCTTAGAGCAAAAGAGGAAGAGCGACGAAAACGAAAAGCAGCGGAAGCGGCCAGGCATCAGCAGAAGACGATGCAACCACCCTCTGCTCCTCCTGCTCCTGTATCCGCAGCCGAAGCACAGGTCGCTCCTCTCCGGATAAAACTCGCTCCCTCGGACGGCCAGCTGAACACCTCAGTCGCTAAAATCGTCGGGTCGAGTTCGGGTTCAGGTTCCGAAGCCTCACCCGTCCGAGCACGGAAGCGTGGTCACGTCGACGCTGTTGGCCAAGTCGAGCATTCTGCTGCAAAACATTCGAAAAGGTTGGCATTTTATATATTTGTGAATAAAATATATCTAAACATTTACTTCCTGTTTCTTTTTAAACTTGATTAAAAAGATAACTTGGGGCATTGGGTAAAATGAATAGTTGTGTGTTCAGTAGGGCTGTGCATTGGTTAACGGTTAACCGGTTAACCGATTTATTTTTGGATCGGTTAACCGTTAAGATTTTTTATGAATTTGCACAGCCCTAGTGTTCAGACTAAATCGAAATTTAAGCTCGAAAAAAAAATAACTTTAACAAAACCATCCTCGCTTTACCCCTTGCCTGTAAATGGTAGTTAGTACAAAAGTGCCAAGTGATATTTTTCTCCATACTTGCCCTCTATGCTTCAATTGAAGTTGTTTCAATATACAGAGGCCACCACCACCACCATACTCACAGTGGGAACGGATCAAGCAGCGGTGGATCAAAGCACAAACACCACCATAGACACCATTCCAAGTAAGTATTATAGGACTTAGACATCTGGGGCGGTATTCTGAGCTTTTACTCGCACGTAAGACTTACGAGCTCGTAACTCTTCGACGCTGCGACCAAGTTACGAGCTCGGAGCTTAGGGGTGAAATTGCTATTCCGAACGACACTCGCAAATGACTCGCATTGGCTGACGCAAAAAGGAGAAATATGCGTCAAAACATGAGAAAAGGGATCGACCAAAACAACTTACGAGCGCAACCACGACTTACAAGCACGTAAATCCTTACGAGTTGCGCTCAGAATACCGCCCCTGGCGTGTATTATTAGTAATCTACATAAAAACCAGCCTATATTTCTAATATCTGTTCTGTAGCCTAATTTTTCAGTTGTTACTACTTGATTAATTACAAGTAGTAGTTTTTTTTAATTTACTACAATTTCATTATTTTTCAGAAGCTCCAAGAAGCACTCGGAGACCTTGGACGATGCTTTATTTCAGAAATCTTTAACTGATGCTATGACCAAGGTAAAATGTCATTCCTTTTTCAGGTTCATTGCGACGTTTTGTTAAATTTCTTTGCATGTAGGTCAAGCAGAGTGGGGGCAAAGCTATTCCCACTGTTACTCTAAAACGAGCTGCAAACGGTACCGGCCCCCCAGTATTTACCCCTGTGCCAAAAGCGGTTTTTGACCCTTCAGCCCCGGTACCCACGTCAATGCCGGATGAGATTTTCGAGAACGAAGAAGACAGTGGGGCTTTTGTTGCTGAAAGCTTACCCACCGGGGGCTCGTATGATTCAAATCACTCCAGCCCAGAGCCGGGTGAGATTAGCGAGAGCCCCCCACATCGATCCAAACAGCCCCCGAGGGTCCCAGGCATCATGTCTCCATCAAGTGGGTCCGACACCAAGATGAGTCGGGGGTACGGTTACCACAGCAACAACGAAAATGATTTTTCCTCACCCCCACCCCTAGTTCACCGATCAACTGTAAACTGAGAGCTTACTTTGTAGTTTTTCGGAATTCATTTTTTGAAAAATATGATTCTTTTTCTGCGTTTTTTGCTGTTCGTTTATTATGTACAACTCCAAAAAAAATTTAAAAGTTCGAAAAATGTAAACTCAAGAAAACGACGTAAAATGTTTAAAAAATGAAAAACAGCTTGTGTTTCTTTGTAATGGTGATTGTAATTTTGCGAATTAACACCGAATGCCCGTACTGCCTTAACTTTGGAGGTTAATCGACTGAAAAATGATTACTTTTCCAAGTAATATTTAGTTGTTACCTTAACAATAGATTGTGAATGTTAACCAGTAACCTCGTATATTAATTAACTTGTATTGTCATTGCATATATGTGTACCTTCTCGCTGATGGGCCATTGGCTTCTTCTGTTTTGGGATCTTTCGTTTTTGCCTAAGCAGTGCTATTAGTTATACTGCGCAAAACGTCATTTTGTGTCCAAGTGCTAAAACCAAGGGTTTGTGCGCTGTTAAGAGTGAACTGTTGGTTTTCCTTTCTCTGTACAAATTTCTTTTTTTCGTTTTTTTTTCTCCACAAGAATGTGTTCTGCACAGCTCAAGCGTGATTTTTGTTCATTGCATTTTCAGTTGGGTTCGCGACCAACGCGTTTGCTTAGATGCGCACACAACACGCTCAAAACATGTCCATAGGCAATTGCAAACAAAGAATAAAACTTGTGTCTATCACAACCCGCGTGTTTATTTACCCAAGAAGCCAGGAGCGGTTGTAGTTTTCCCGCGAATTACGTACAATGAAATGACGTAATAATGCTGTGTATTTCGTTATGTAGGCCGGCAAAAGTTGATGATGACACCGGGTTATGCCAGTCCAGTTATTGATTTTGTAAGGCGTCATCATAAATCAGCAGCTGAGTATTGTCGGTAAAAGCGTAAACAAACTGCACTGGTTTCTGGTGTGGCCCCGATGATTCATCGTTTAGAGTATTGCCGTAATTCAGCCACTTACTCCCTAAATAAATTCACGAGCATTCGGTTTCAAATCTTTGGAAAATCAGGTCAAGAATCTGGGAGAACCAATGATTTTAAGCAAAACTGTTAAATGGAAACACCTTCAGTCCCATACTCACTTTGGTCCACTAATACTGATGAACAAGGCGCTAGGTAAGATTTTGTTTAGTCCTACAGTATTCCTTTACTCCGAAGAACATTCCATACACATACATTATCGGGGACAGTTTACCGTGAAATTTACACAAAAACGAGTTAAAGAAATATTTTGTAACACACTTCGGTGATGTAGCCATATAACCATCCCAATCCCCTTTTTTTCTACCATAAACACGTAACTAAGTACTCGTTCTGTAATGAAATGCCGTGGTACAGTGCTAGTGGAGGTTTCCATGTAAATTTGTTCGTTAAAATCCGTTTTCCACACACTGCAATGTTTAAACCTTCAAATCTTTCCCATTGAAAGTTTCCACATAACAGGCTGGTAAATATTTGTTAAATTTAGTTTAGAAACTAAAATCATTTAAGTAAAATTTGGCAGTATTGGGTGCTTAAATAGTTTTATTCAGTGCTTAATGAAAATAACGCTCATCCCCAGAACTCCAGAAGTGTGCTTGGCACAATCTTTACCTTATGTGTATTTGGGAAAAGCCCTAATAAATGTTAACTTTATTTAGTCATACAACTGGATCGTTAAAAATGTGTTTTTATCAAATTGTAAAACACACTGAAACCATGGTAGTCTGACTGAATACAAAGTGGTCTGGAAATTATTTATATTCCTGTCAGTGTCCTTGTCACCACAGAAACTTTAAATTTATTGTTGTATCCTTTATCCCATTCAGTGTTAATAATCACTTGGCAAATATTGCTTGAACCCAGTAGATTAATGTGCTAAAAACACTAGACATAAGCCCCATTATATTTAACACACTGAGATAACTTCGAAAATCTCGACCATGAACACGAGGTTTGATAAGTCCGAATTTACCCACCATAATAAAAATGACACACCCATCCATACAGAAATGATGAGACATTAGGAGACCTCGTTGCGAGCATCTTATCTGATAAACCAAGTGCAGCTGATTGTCCCAGGCGTTCAAAGTAATTTGTTCATACAATTAATGACGGAATGTAATAAATCAATAAATCTTGTCCGACAAGTGGTTTAGGGCATCGCGTTTCAGCCAGAGGATTGCATGTTTGAAACTGGTCGCTGGTCGGTTGTGTCCTTGGACAAGGCAGTTAATGGACATTGCCGGAACCCAGCAGATTGGTGGATGCAAGGTTATCTGATGATTGCCCGCGTTAACCCCTTGGTTTTCCTACTCACCAAGATAAACATGAATTTCCTATCCTATCCTATCATTTTTGGGTTGTTGTTTTACAAGTTTTTGAAGTCTTTATGGTTTAAAATAATATCTTCTTATTATAAGTTTTATTCATTAATCATTATGATAAAATAACTGTATATTATATATAGCCATACAATATGAAGGTAATTAGTAAATTGGTAAAAAAAACATGCATTATCATGTTCCTAAGCTATGATGCAAGTTTGCAACCATCATAAAGTAATTAATGCTCCGATCAGCTGAAAGGTTGGATTAACCAGCTGCTGAAGAGTCAAGGTTTTCTTGTTAGGGTATTTTACTATTTAGTGAACGTCACTCGAACCTAATGGATTAAACTAAAACAGCTGTTCACAAGATAATTAAATGATTGCTAGAGTTATAGCACCCCCTGTAGTTTTTGATTAACTAGGATAAAACCTAACCTGTCCAGTTCAACAATGTTATAACACCCAATCATCCAATATTTTTAGTCAACTTAATTTCAAAATCTATACAATTTGTTTCCTTAGTTCGGTGAGTGCATTTTCTGCTTGGAAACCGATTGCAGCTTCAGGTTTGAAATCCGTTTCCAGCACTTCTGCATTGTTGAGTCCGAATTTTTGCACTCCGCCATCTAAAAAGGTAAGTTAGGATATTTATCCATGGCTGAAACATACACTTGTATGACATTTTGCGCACCATGACCTCGATTTAACTATTACAGTATGTTGTTCATGCAGTAATTTTTGTTCAAGCCATTTATTCAACAGTTTCAGATAATGCCTTTAAACGAGTGGTTTCTAATTTGCTAGTTTAGAGTTGAACAGGTTACTTCACAACTATGCTACCAGGATGCTATAGTATGGATATAAAAATGACACTTCTAGGCTCTGAAGTTATTAATGTGTGTGCGAAAGAGCATTGTAATTTATAAATATATTTGGGGTTCAAGTAGAATGGTTTGCACCCTAAAATTTTCGCTTAAGAAACACTGATTCCCGACGAAATATGATTATCATAACAGCTCGGTAAACTGCAGATATAAAATTTTATTTAAGCAATATGACCTAGTACAATTTCACCAACCAACATCCTACAGCATCATTGTGAGACATAAATCGTAGGAATAAAGTTAAAATTATTAAACCTTCCAAAATGCACTGCAGTGACCCTCCCGACTTAATATAAAATATCATCATACAACCAGGCATGTTTTGCCAAAATAGGATATTCATGTTTGTCATGTTTATCCCTGTGAATGGGAAAACCAAGGGGGTTAGCACACAAGCGATCATCAGATCACCTCGCGCCAATCGTCGGGTTACCCAAGCTATTTCAGTGTATTGTATGATAGAGATTCCTTTAATTTGGTTGAACCCATTAATCCGCTGGGTTCAGGCAATGTCCGTAAAGTGCCTTGCCCAAGGACACAGCCGACTAGCTGGTGACCAGTTTCGCACCTGCAACCTTTCAATTGAAAAGCCACGCACTTAACCGCCAGGCTAACCGGTTGGACAATGAAGCACTTTTTGAACAAAGTTACAACTATTCATAAATTTCTTGACAAAAAAGTAATATTACGTTGTTTTATACAGGCACCTGATTTGGAAGTTGAAAGAAACAAATTTTTACATCAATTTCGGACGTCGAACAGCAATTCACAGAAAAATAGCCCCCTGCAACCATACTTACCCACCCCAGATGTTTCCCAGCTAAGCAACAGTTGTTTCTTGGACAGAAGTGATCCCTTTACCGACAACTCAACTATCGGCAAAGATAAGATAGAAAATGATTTGCCAAAGTCATACAACGGATTTCAGTATGAGACCGGAGTACCAGGTAGTTGTTTAGATAAATCTTGCTGGTACACTTTATATCTTTATGTCCGGCTGATTAGGTTGGTAGGAAGTACATCACTTTTAGCTTAAGGGTTGCAGGTTCGAAACTGTTTACTGGCTAGTTTGTTGTGTTTTTGGAAAACACAGGACATTGTCTGAACCCAGTGGATTGATGGGTTTTACCAAATTTAAGTAATATCTCTCATATACAACACCCTACAATAGTTCCAGTAACCCGACAGTGGGCGGGAGGTAATCTAATGATTGCCTGTGTGTTAACGCTCCATGCGTTTACCCATTTACAGAGATAAACCTGTATACTAGTTAGTGTCAACCAGTTTCGAACTATCAACCCTTCCGCTGAAACGCATAAACTACATTTTTCAGGTTCATTGGAAAGAGGGACGTTGAACTCGAGTGGAATATCGAACATGGGGAGTGGTGATTACATCAGTCCATCCATCAATGTGCAGGATAATCCCTCAACTCCTGGGGACATGCCTGGGGACTTCTCTCAACTCCTGGGGACATCCTGGGGACTTCTCTCAACTCCTGGGGACATGGATCCACTGGTTGTGGAGCAACTAAGGTGACGGCATGAGAATGTACTTTCAGGGATAGGAAAAAGCATGTAAACTGCACTTTATAGTTTAGGGGAACTTTTTTTTACTTGTAATTAAAAATAAAATAGGGTAGTTAAGTTTATTTGACTTTGCTTAACGATACAACATTTTTTAAAATTTCTTAACCACCGTACCGTTTGTTTTTTTATTTGAAATTGCTTGTTCATACACCAATTTTATTTTATTTTAATTTCTTAACCAAATGACAGTTTGTTTTTTTTATAAAAAAAACTATTGTCCATACACCAATTTGGTTTTATTTAAAAATTGCTTTCCACACAACAGCCCTTGTAAACCGTATATCTTTAAAAGTTTCATCTCTGCATGTGAATCTAGTAGCCTGGGATCCCAGCTGTTAGTACACACAGGAAGTAATGGACAGTTTAGTTCTGACTACCTTATGCCTGGTCCTGTTACTTACCACTTATTCCTTATTATAAAGCGATACAGAAAAGCATGTTATTTTGACATTTTCTGTCTTCCTAAGTAGATTCATAACTCTTTATTCAGTGTTTAGTATGTTTAAATTAAAAACTGTCCCAAACTAAAAGTTTAAACATTACTTTGGCCTAACTCTATAAATTTTTAAAAAATCCCTAAAGTTGAAAATTGGAATTGTTTTTAAACTGTATTAAAAGAAACGGATCACGTTAGACTTACTAACTGCGAATTTTGTGTTTTGAAAAAAATCTTACCAGCCGCGTGGTATTCGGTTGTGTCCATGGGCAAGTGACGTAGACATCGCCTGAATTAATGGGTTAAACCAGGGTTGGGCAACTTCTCTAGTCGGTGGGTCTTATTTGGGAAAAAGAAGATCTTGGTGGGCCGAATTATTACATGAATAGTATTCAATATCTAATCTATTCACCGGACCCGGCCCACATTTCATATGTTGCTCATGCCTGGGTTAATCTAATATTGTAGAAATGAATCAATCTTGTACAACACACATCAATGGCTGCGGTCATCCGACATTGGGCTTAAGAACATTTAGCAATTGCCATAAAATAAGGCGCCATGCGCTTGTGTGGGCTAGTACAACCATGGATCATCTCTATTCTGTCTTATGTAAAAAATTAAGGATAAATAGATGTTTCTTCAAAAAGTCCACCTCATGAAAAGGTATAAATGCGTGATCTATCACAGGAAGCATCTTCTCTCTCAGTCCGAAGCAGAAGCAAACTCTCCATGGAGATGTGGAGCCTCCTTCTTCGATACAAACAGCAATCGATACATGAGTCCCCAAGGTGCTTAACTTATATCAAATACACAATAACAAGATAGGAATATATAAAACCATAACACAAACAAACGATCGTCAAATTACCTCATACGTTTGTGTCCACATGCTATTACAGTGCATGTATGATTAAGGCCGTTTCACGTTGGCTTTACAACTGTTTAGTAGAAACCAAAATTAAAAGGAAATAATACAGTTAAATTAGGATTTCTGAACAAATAGTGATGGTTTAAACAGTAACTAATGATCGCGCTCTATGAGTGCCTTCAATATATGTTTATTGTAGGTGACGGTGCAGGTACTTTCAATTCATTAAATCCAGATAAACCGTACCTCCACTCCACCCCACAACAAGATGTAAATCAGCAATCTCTGTTTCCACTGGATAACAGGTGATCCTTGTCTTTTACTATTTTAAAAATCAATCCTTCATCGTCACTTTGACAACTGCTGGTAACGATTTAATAAAGGGAGAGATTGATTTATCAGATATCACTAAGACAGGATATGTTCAAATATTTATGTTAGTTCTAATGCGAAGGTTAACGAAGTATGTTGTAAACAGACAGTTGTTTGTGTGTGAGTTTACTTCTGCCCATAAACCACACTCATATTACAAAAACTATTCCAATATGTTAATTAATTACAATGGAGACGTTGCTGAGTCCGGCCCGGTGGTCTAGCCGGTTAAGTGCGTCGCCTTTCAATCGAAAGGTTGCAGGTGCGAAACTGGTCGCTAGCTGGTCGGTAGTTTCCTTGGGCAAGGCACTTTACGGACATTGCCTAAACCTCAGCGGATTAGTGGGTTCTACCAAATTGAAGGAACGTGTCTATCATATACAACACACTGCAATAGCTCCGGTAACCCGACGATGGGCGCGAGGTGATCTGACGATTGCCCGTGTGATAACCCCCTAGGTTTTCCCATTCACGGGGATAAACATGAATATCCTATCCTATCCTATGCTTCAGTTTTTGCCATCCATTTGAGAACTGGAGTCATGAGAACTGATTAGCCAGTGGCTGGCATCAATCCCACCATATTCCGGCTGATGGTCTAATAATACTTGTAGAACAAGCCTGACAGACTATACCGCATATCCTTACCAAATTGGTCCTTTGGATAACAGCACAATATGCATTTAAAGCAAGGTATGCAGGGCAGTTTGTCAGCCCTCATTAAAGCTCATTTAACTGGGGTTTTTGTTGAATTTTAGCCAAAAAGTTGTTGAATTTCAAAAGATTGTTGCATCGATTGTTGAATATCCTAACTTGCTCTCCTTTACACTTGTGTTTCAACAAATTATTTCCAGCAGAAACATGCAAATGCAGGAAAAGCTGATACAGCAAAAGTTCCGCGAGCTTGGACTGGGAAACGGGACACCACCACTCACCAACAACTCTCTGGGTGATATCAACCAGTTAAATGGTTTGTTGATTTGGTTGAAATATTTATTTAAAAAAAGTTGAAATAAATCATCACTACAGCATAAGAGATATCCGATTAAAATAAAAATTGAATTAAATTATAGGAAAAGATGCGAAATTATTTTTTTAAATCTAGCAATTCGAAATTAAGTCCATCTAACAAAATGAGTTTTATTCACATAATTTTAATGTGTCGATTCGAAATTCTGGATTCGAAATATTCTTTACAATAATTCTAAAAACCAAACTGATTCTGATAAGAATATTTCTATTTTCTTTAAGTTCAAATTACAAATCCAACCTTACACAGGCGCAGACATAAGAAACATTGACTTAAACGAAGTATCTTTGCGAAGATTGGATCCTATTAAACAGCAGACTACACCACAGAAATCTTCTAATCGTGAGTTGTTTCAAATTGATAGGAAACCATGGCATTTACAAATATGCTATAAATTGAGTAATATACTTAAATGTGTTGCCACATACCAATGATGATTTTGGTTCAATGACCTTTATTCTGTATTAATTTCAATTTATTTTCTTTTTCCTGAAAAAATAGGACAGAAATAGATATAGTTATAAATGGGAAAACACGAAGCAAAATCAGGCATGTTATCGCTGGCAAATGGCCACTGGAAAAAGAAAATCGGTCGTTAAGCGAAAAACTTTAATTAAAACCTTTGGTACTACAGTACTAATCAGGTCGATTTGGTTGTTCGAAAAGCATAACTATAACTCAGCAAAGTTGCTGATTCTGCTAATTTTTGACTTTTTTAAAATTGGTTGCATTTTGGTAATATCGTCTTAAAGTTTTTCGTGTACAATGAAAAGAATTTGACCCCTAAAACATATATCTATTTTGACCCCACCAACAACAACAATCAGTTGTCATACCCCCTCTACCCCCCAAACCCCAGGTTACCAGTCACTGGATATGAGCTCCACATTTCCATCCCCCATCGACCCACTTTGCCAGGCCAATTCACCCCGACCACTCCCCATCTCAGGAAGCCGGGAGAAGAACATGTTCTGCCCCATTTTAAACCAGGAGGATCGGGTAAGTACAGTGGCGTGGTTGGTAGCTGGTAGGATAAGTGCTAACCTGTCAGTCGAAAGGTTGATTCCAGCTGATAGAAGTTATTAGAGGAGTTTACTTGAACCTTGCCTATTAATGGGTTTCCAGCGCCGCGGTTGGTAGGATGAATGGTAATCTGTCAGCCGAAAGGTTAGGGGATTGATACCAGCCGATGGCAAAGTAATTAGAGGAGTTTACTTAAACCTTGTGTATTATTGAATTTCCAGCTTAGTTGTTGGTTGGATGAGTGGTAACTTGTCAGCCGAAAGGTTAGGGCATTGATACCAGCAGATGGCAAAGTAATTAGAGGAGTTTACTTAAACCTTTTGGTAGGATGAGTGGTTATGTGTAGGCCGAAAGGGTATGGATCGAAACCATCCACCAGCAAAGTACATAGACAAGGTTTTTTGGACCAATTAACAAGCTGCACAGTTGGAGTTTTTACAGTATGGTTTGGAGTGGGATATTCATGGTTTATTCATGTGAGTTAGAAATTGAGGTGTCAGGTTACAGAAGCTATTGCAGTGTGTTGTATATAATTATGATGTACAGTTTTAGTTCAATAGGTTTAACCGTAAGGCTCAAGCAACGGATTAAACAAATGTTTTATTTTAAATGGCATAAACTATGTTACAGATGATTTAAATGAACAATTTGAACTTGTTTGGTTGTTGTAACTTTCATAACTCTTGTTTGAGTTAATCAAAAAAATGAAATGATTCCAAACGCAAACAGCCCATTTATTTTAAATAACTCCTGTTTCCTCCCACACAGATGAGTTCACCATGGCGCAGTGATTCAGTCACTTCAGGGTTAGAAATGAATTTGAGTCAGTGTGAGCGCAGAACACCTCTGCCCACTCAGTCATCCCACCAAGAACATTATAGGAACCAAAGTTAGTTCATTGCATTATGAACTGAAAGCCTTAGATTATTTCAGATTTATGAGTTGAGGGTATGTTATTTAGCATTATCGCTGTAAGGGGAGGGTAAAAGAAGAGGTTATAAAATATCAATAGAAAGAAAATTGATTAGGATACTTGCTAAGCACTGGACATGTATTTAGGATGGGATAGGATATTCATGTTTATCTCCGTTAATGGAAAAACCAAGGGGGTTAACACACGGGTAATCGTCAGATCACTTCGCGCCCACCGTCGGGTTACCGGAGCTATTGCAGTGTGTTGTGTATGATAGACATGTTCCTTCAATTTGATAGAACCCATTAATCCACTGGATTCAGGCAATGTCCTTAAAGTGCCTTGCCCAAGGACACAACCGACTAGCAAGTGACCTGTTTCGCACCTGCAACCTTTCGATTGAAAGGCGACGCACTAAACCGCCAAACTAAAATCAAAATAATGAATCTCAGATTCGGAGTCATTGTTCAACCGGCCAAGTAGCATCAGCAGTGTAGAGCTGGACCAGCCATCCCAGAGGGAAAATAATCCGACTTCGAAACCAAGTTTTCAACAGAATATGGTGAGTATGTGTGGTGGGTTACTGTGATCACTATGTACCAGGATGATTATGTGTGATTATGTGGTTGTTTCATGGTGTACCTGTTGATTATCGACGTAAACTACATAACGGATGCAAATTTTACCTAGCACCCACCATGAGAGCAAGAAGTAATAGACTTTTGGTGGCCTATATTTCTAGACCGGTTTATCCCAAGGGCCATAGTTGGGTTTTTGGTCCAAATGTTACCCCACACTGATCAATGCAATGTAACAGCCATATTTGTGATTAATTATTCCTAATAAGTATTACAAGAATTGGGCTAAAATATGTGGTTAAGTCCAGCATTTTTGCCTTTTTTATTTTTTTTCATATATCTGTGTCTAATAATAAAATTAGTGTATTTTTAAGTGTATGTATATGTGTGCCTTAAAAGTTTTTGAATTGTTTTTGAATTTTCATTTTCTGCCCAAAAATTTTTCATTTTAATATGTCACTAATAAAAACGTACGTTAGTACCTGTAGATGTAAATACAAATGATAAATTTGTTTTTCTTTCACAGCACAACAGAAGCCTCGACAAGCCTCCCAATTTTATCCCTTGCCTCACCCCTGATTCCCCCCTCGGTAGTTACCCTTTCAACATACCTTACCCCAATTTCAACAAATTGATGATGCAGCGTCAACAAAGCTTCAACAACATGTACAATTACCCCTATTTACCCCGACCCAACATGCCCCCCATATTTTTCCCCTCATCGTACCCTCCGAGAATGGAACGACCCAAAATCCCCCCAGAAGCGTTTCACCCCTATTACTTCAGC